>JASDQU010241521.1:38862-71893 GCA_032191745.1 Picea mariana
TATGTTGCTTCCTTCTACTGTCATTACCTTTTATAGATCTGCTGTTTGTATTTCAGATCTAAGGTGTTAGGCCTTGAAATTAAAAGAGACAGCTGAATTTTAAAATTACCCTAAAATCTAACACAAGCACTTAGATATTTAAGTATTTAAGATTTAAAACATGTGCATGAAGAAGAATGCTTGAAAATCAACTAAGCAAATAAAGATCTAGTTAGGTTACTTATTATGCCTCCCAATGGGCTTAAGACAATGATTATGTGTTTGATCTAAATCTAAAACAATGATAGCATTAAACCATAGATCATCAATCACATCATCAACCACTTAACCTTACC
Organism: Picea mariana; assembly: GCA_032191745.1. Taxonomy (NCBI): domain Eukaryota; kingdom Viridiplantae; phylum Streptophyta; class Pinopsida; order Pinales; family Pinaceae; genus Picea; species Picea mariana. Next base: position 39,198 of record JASDQU010241521.1, read on the forward strand.
TATTGGGGTATTCCTCTCCCAACTAAGTAGGGAATTAATTAGGTTTTGCTTAGTTAGGTTAATTTCTTTTAAGATTTAGAGATTAGGACAAACAAATAAAAGATAAAGAGAGAGAGAAACTACGAAAGTAAACTATCCAACAAGCAAGCAACCAAGAGACTACTCTACCCCACGTCCTAGGTTGAGAAGGTGCCCCTCACCTTCTAAACCTCACATCTTAGCTAAAAAGGGAACAAGAAAATGCTAAAAATGAAACGCTAGCTAGATCTATGCTACCCAACAAGCTCACACAAAGAGGAAGGCCGTACCACTTCTTCCTCTAAGAGTGTATGCCACTACAAGCAAACCAAATAAGCCAAAACGTACCAAAATGATGAAAATTTGCAAGGTAGGGTTGAGAGATAGCTACCAAACCCCTTGGAGGGCCTTCTAGTGTTGTGTGGATGTCCTTTGGGCAGCCAATAGTCCTCTCAATCAGATCTGAAACCTGCAAAACCAGCAAGCTATGTTTGCTAGAAAGCTACACACAACCAAGAAAAATGATGGAAAACCCTTGCTCTTTTAGGGCAAGACCTTTCCACAAGAACAAGAGAGTATATTGTATATAAATGACCTATTTAAACATGTTATGCTAGCTGAAAATGAATGTGTATGAACAACAATATAGATGAAGAGTAAAGGGTTAGAGAAATGGAGTGTATGAGTGCCTCAAGAGACCCTTCTCCTTGAAGGAGTTCCCAATGAAACCCTTGAAGTATAAACCTGCAAAACTTCCTTAAGTGATGTGCATACAAGAGATAATATGTTGATGTATGTAAATAAAACGACACTTCAATCCTATCTAATACATCAAAATAGATAAACCCATAAGCATACACATTAATAGATCTACTTAGATAACACTTTACCTAAGATCAAGAGTTACAATCACCCAAAGAAATTGATACAATGTTACCTCATAAGCATAAGAAGATCAAGCATAGGCATTGCTCCTTTAGTTATCCTCCAAAGTTTCTCCTTTATTATTACTCAAGAAAATAGATCTTGGAGAGAAAATACTCCAAAACCCTAAGAGCATAGAATGGAAAAATGGAATAATGGAGAGAGAGAGAGAATTGAAAATCAAGTAGCATAACAATAGCTCAAGATATGGTGAGTTGGGAGTGAGAAATGAGATCTATTTATACTTGGAGAGGCAAACCTACCTCTCTTGGATCTAAGCCAATTGTCCACCACCAAGCAAATGAGTAGATCTCAAAGCTAGGGCGCACCATCTAGGGTTTGAAAGCTAGATCTAGGGTGTAGAAAAATGTAGGAGGTGTGGGGATCAAGTAAAGAGGTGTGGGAGGCCTTGGGATTGATGCCAATGAAGGTGAGAGGTCTCAAATAATTTAAAAAAAATCATTTGTGGAGTTTCTAGATGGAGGGGGGCGTAACTCCTCTTGGAGGGCGCACAAAAAGGGTGAAATGGAAGGAATGGAGGGAGAGTAATGAGAAAAAGGGAGTGGGATCACCCTAGGAGGTGATGTGGGGGTTAAAGAGAGTCATAACTCATGAGAGGGGGCTCCATTTAAGTCACAACATCCACCACCAAGAAAAACACGTCAATCCCCCTAGGGGGGCGTAACTTTTGAGTGTGGATAGGTGGAAAAGGGTTAGACAAGGTTGGAAAAGGTTGGAAGGGTCATGTTATGCTTAGGGGGTCTCTCTCTAACCATCATTTCACCTTTTTCACCCTTTAAACTCATTATTACAAAAATACATTTTTGCTATGTTTGGACTTTAGCAATTAAAATTGCTATTTTTGACTGACTGACACACCAGGTGGACAAACCCATGGCTAAAGTTGTCCGATTAAGCTGAAACTTGGTCCATGGATGTAGGGGGTGCTATTCCATTTCTTTTGAGCACAAATACCCCTATCAAAAGTCCAAAGACCTAGTTTTTACAATTATTGCTCAAAAATAATTAATTAATTAAATAATTAAACCTCCAAACTTAGGGAAATTTAATTAAAAATTAATTAATTAAAAAAAACTGACTTAGACTCGACAGAATTCCGCGAAACTTTCTAAGATGTCTTGCATGGTCATTTACAATGATTCCCTATAATAATTACCAAAACATAAGTCCACTAGAACGCTGTTCACCACTTTGGAGGAATTATTGCAAGTGTGAGGGAAAAACTCAAGGGAAATCAATAAGGCTGAAAAACCCAACTGATAACCCGAGGATAAAAAACCCTCGGTGAAAGGAACTCTCCTAGTGAACTGATCCCAAGGTAACTGACCTAGACATGACTCATGCAGACCTATTACATTATTAACCCACGCAGGGGTGCGGAAATTCCAATTACAAAAAGAAGTGCTGGGGCCAAACACTGCCCTGTAGAACCAAAGTCTTCGACAAATTTGCATCTAATGATGCATCTCTTCATGGCACATGGAGTTGACCACCTGTGCTAAATGGGCGGTCAACAGAAGGATTCAAGAAGATTTTGCATCTCCACTTTTAATTCAATAGAGATGCTTGTGCAAGGTTCTACTTGGCCTCTTTCATGTGCTAGGTGTTCTTTTATCCTATGGATACCCCCACCTTTAATTGTTACCCATAATAGTTATGTTGACCACCTATTTCAACTAGGGGGTCAACTCCATGTACCATGAAGATATGCACCATTAGGTACTACCAAGTCAGAGACTTACTGGTTCTACAAGGCAGTTTTGGTCTTCAACACTTCTTTTTGTAGTGGAATTTCTGCTCCCCTGCGTGGGATTATAATGTAATGCTTCTGCATGGATCATAGTTAGGTCAGTTGCCTTAGGACTTCATTATTAGAGGAGTCCCTTTCACTGAGTGTTTTTTTTCCTCAGGTTATTAATTTGGCCTAACTAGCCTTATTAATTTCCCTTGAGTTTTTCACTCCCACAAATAATTTCTCCAAAGTGGTGAAAGGCGCTTTAATGGTCTAGCCCTCTGGTAGCTAGTGTCTAGGAATGTTGTAAATGACCATGCAAGACATCTCCTAAAGTTTTGCGGAATTCCGTCGAGTCTAGATAGGTTTTTTTTAATTTATTAAAATTGCCTAAGTATGGGTAATTTTAATTTTTTTTGATGAAAAATGTAAAAACTAGGTCCTTGGGCTTTTGATAGGGGTATTTGTACTCAAAAGAAATGAAATGAGACCCCCTACACCCTTGGACCAAATTTCAGCTCAATTGGACAAGTTTTGCTAGGTGTTTGTCCATGAGGAGTCTTAGTTAGTCCAAAACAACAGTTTAATTGCTAGTCTTGACATAGTCAAAATGTCAATTTTTGTAATTTTGAGCTAAATGGTTAGAGAGAAGGTGGGAGAACTTACCCAAACCCATACCTAAGCCATCCTAACCCGTTTCCTAACTTTTTACATCCCCCCTCACTTAGCTACCACCTAAACCACACTTCCTCCCTAGTGAGTTGCACCCCCCTTGATGAACAATTCAACCCAACACTTGAAATAAAGTGGAAACACCCCCTAAGCCTAAGTGCGCCCTCCTAGTATCTAAGTTATTTTATTGGGGGGGGCTAAAAGGTGTTCCACATCCCCCACACCCCTCACCTCTCCAAAACCCTAAAAGTGCACCCCCCTTGAGATGCTCAGTTTGCTTGGGTGTTGACACTTGGAAAGCATCCAGAGGGGTAGCTTTGCCTTCACAAGTATAAATAAAGGCCCTCTCTCCCTCATTTCACACCAATTCTCAGTGTACTGTTACTATGCCCAAATCTCTTCCACTCTTCTCTCTTCCTTCCTCATTTCTTCTTGTAATTTCTTGCTGCAAGTATTTGCATGCACTCTTTGGAATAAAGAAAAGCTTTGGAGGGAATTTCATGGTGCATTGGGAGTCCTCTTGATTTTCCTCTTGGTCTTTGTTTGAGGTGATATTGTTGCCATATTTTTCATGTGGGTTTTCTTGCTTTCAAATCTAATCTAGGAGATCCCAAGAAAAGTATTTTGCTTGGTTAAGTTTATGGTAGTATTGCTGTAGACTTAGTGAGTTATTTGTATGGTATTGAAAAGTATTTTGCAATTTCCATTTCATGTGCTCACCTCCTTATTGTTTTGTAGCAAGATCTCACTTATTTGCATGTCACTGAGGGTTTGGAGAAGCAATTTTCAGATCTGAGTAATTGCTTGTTCAACCAAGGGATTCCTTGATTAACTTTCTGTTCTAACTTCTATCGTTCTTTGAGGATTTGTGGTTGTCTTTCAGTTTTGAAATAGGCCTAAGATCATATTATACATTCAGATTTTTATAGTAAAAATTTCTGTTTTCATTAACATAAATTTTTTGAGTTTTTTTGTACATTTTACAACATTTTCAGCAAGCTTTTGCTTGCTGGTTTTTGCAGATTCTCGCCAGGACAAGGGGAGGTGCTGCCCATTTTGGGCCACAAAACACTCAAGAAGAACCTCCAATAGTTGGGTAACATAATACCCTCTTCTCTCCTCTTTCATAAGCATTGTAAGCGAGCCCAAGGGAGTCCCAAAAGGGCTTGCATTTCTCCTCTTTCAATTTTCTGCAATTTTGTTTATTTATATTGCCTACATCTTGGAGTGTGTTTGGCCTAGCCAACCCCCAAAATCGTAAGGTTAGGCAGCAAGTCAATTTTCTGCAATTTATTTATTTATTTGCCCCACTTGTCATTAGGACAAGGTTGAGAGGCTAGGTTTGTTTTCGGTTTTTCTTTTCAAATTATTGAACCCACTTCTGCACAAAACCGGAAGGCTTTATCCTCCATCTTGTGCACTTGCTTGAGGTTGCTAGTTTAAGTTTCTTTCAAGTAATTTTAATTTTAATTGCTTGCCTACACCTTGGAGTGTGCTTGGCTTTGCCAACCCCCAAAACTTTAAGGCTAGATTAGTTTATGGTTGCTTTCTTTTACATGCTTAATAATGATCTAAATCTAATGTAAGAAGTAATCATGTGCTAGTTTAGGCCCATGGAGGCATGGTGATTTAATTTGCTTATCTTGTTCACATTTGCTATCTATCTTCATTTTGGGCATTTTACATTCAAGCACACTTTCCTTTTGCAATTTACTTTCAAAGTACCTTTTTATTTGCAAGTCATTTAAGTTTTAAGTACATTTGCTTAATGGTTTAAATCTTTACATGTACTTTACTTTCATATCTTGCAATGTTGTATGATCTTATGGTTTGTGGCAAACACTTAAGTTCCCTTGCAACTAATTTTTAGTACTTTACTTTCATTGCATCATCTTTCAAGTACTTCACTTATCTTGCAAGCACATCTTGCACAACACTACACTTTGCAATCACCTTAACCTAATCTAAACTAACTCAATTTACCTTAGTCTCCTAGGATCTAAAATCAACTAGCTTAATAGGTCACCTTTTATTGACCCAACTTTTCCATCAAAATGAGAATTTAAGGAAGAAACGGGAGGTGCTAGATCGGGGACGATCTCACGGTGCTTGATGTTCTTCCTGTGGAGTACTTCTATTCTTGGGTTGACTTGTGGAGCTAGGGTGTGGTCTTGTTTGCCTCACTTATTGAGCACCCAACAACTCTTTTGGTACAAGCGGGTGGAGTTCTTGGGTTGTCACTTAGTCTAGGATCCACTTCTAACTTAATAAAATTATTAATCCTAAAATCAATTCACTTAACCTTGGGCAATCTTGTTGGACATATCTTTATGGTTCATGCTTTAGTGTACATTGCAAGCTCTTAACTCTTTATCTTTTATGCAATTCACTTTCATGCATTGTGGATTGGACTAAGTAGTTGAAGTTGCGCTTTAGCCCTTGGAGGCCTCTTGTTCATGCTTTAATTTCGAGTTAAGTTAATCTTTTGATGTGATTAGACTCCCTCATTGAAGTTGCGCATCCCTTGGAGGCTTCTTCTTTGTTGGAGCTTGTGGTTGTGTATGCCATTGAAGGCTTCCCCTTGAGTTGCGCATCCCTTGGAGGCACTCTTGTTTGGATAAGTTGGCTTGTGTGTTGTGGTTGTATCTCCTTTGAACACATCTCTTTTACCTGCACATTAAGTCTTTTAACAAGTTAGTCACTTGGTTAGTTATCTTACTTGTATCATTTATATATCTTGTATCCCCATTGTTGTATCATTCATATGTAACTCTGTTGATAGTTAGTTCTTCTATTCTTTGTATCTAATCTAATCCTGTAATCTTGTATTTAACATTCCTTGTATTTATTGTTGTAAACTTTGCAAAAACGAATCTCCCTTAAACATAGTTGACCCCTTGCCCAATCATAGGCACTAGTCTTAGAAGACTTAGGGAAAGGACTTCTTTTGCATTGAAAGACTTGCACTTTGCATTGTTGCTTTTCCCTATAATCTATATTCCCCCCAAACCTTAATCAACTAAAATCAACTCCTAGAATTTAACTCTTAACTTCACATAGTAACTAGGGTCTACCCCCCTTGGCTTTCCTAGGAGTAAGCCTAGACATAAGAGATTCATGTCGAGGTGATAGTGGGCTTTGAACCTAGGCATTGTGCCTCCAAGGACACACTAAGTGAGTTGGACTTAGCTCACGTTTGCAAGCGTGTATAAGGACGACAACAAGTTGCATACTTTTTTCCCATTTTCATTCAAATGGAAATGAATCCATGCTCGATCCCTCTTGCTTTTAGGGACTGTGGCCAATTTTTCAACAACAAACAATAATCTGTAAATAAAATCTTAAGAATTCCTAATTACTAAGAAAAAAACAACACATTTAAAGAGAAAAAAAGAAGAACAACAGAAGCCATGACATACCTTCACAAGACTTCGAAATATGGAGAAGAAGAGCAACTCCTAACAACACAAAAACAACTCTCTAACAACCCACAAAAATATGGAAATGAACCCTTCAATGACCACCAAAAACAACCCAAGATATTTAGAAAAATATCCTTTGAAACAACTCAAATTTTCAAGAGAAAATCATACCAAAAGATCTCCAACTCAACCCTTCAATCAACTCCCCAAGTCTGCCCAAGAACTCCTTCAAAACATCCCTGCAAATAGCTCTCCAAAACCACCAAAGTAAATCAACTCAAAAATCCCAAAGAGCTCAAATGAATAGTGAGTGAAATATGAGGGGGGGGGGGACCTCTTTAAATATGCTTGAGTAGGCCCTAGGGTTAGGTAGTAGGCCCCCCTTCTATTAAATAATTCATATTTTTTAATTTTTTTTGAAATCCGTAGGTCCTAGACGTGTTGTATAGAATCCGTATCGAACCTGTTAGCTTTTGGGGTAGCTCGGACAGGTACTTCGGCATTGGCAGTACCTAGCATGCAGAGGTGTCCGAGCGACATTCTCTAGATTGTTAAAGTGGATTTTATCTAATGACTAAAGTGACTTTTGTAAGGTTGAGTGACTTAAGTGATTTAAGTCATCTCAATGAGAGATTAAGTCGTGACCGTTAGATCGTGAGATCCAAGATCTGATCTTGGCCATTGAGATCCAGGGTTAGGGTTTTAGTCATTAGGGGATTATAAAAGTAGATCTAATGAGAGTGAGAGGCACACAATGAGCGCATAGGAGCAAGAGGGAGTCTTGCTCATGTACATGTGTTTGAGTGGGCAGGGCTAAGGAAAGGGTGAAGGGGGTAGCGAGGGAGATAACGACCAGGTGGGCTAGGCTATCAGCTGCAAGTAGCCTGCAACATTGTAATTCCTCTGATGGGCCATTATCCCAGGACGAGAGCCTAAGGATTTTATTAATAAAATCAAACTCAGAACTGGTTTTCCTGCAAGGGTTTTTCTAGGGGTGTTTACTCGAATCTCGTGTGCAATGTAATGTTTGGTTTTCGTTAAATTTTCGTTGAGTAACCTAGCTGTGCTTTAGTTTAGTAAATTTATTTTGCTCGGCATTAACTGTGTGTGCTAGATAAGCATATTTCAACATGGTATCAGAGCCTTGTCTCTCACTGAAGCTAGGTTTGCATAGGACAATTTTGTAGCAGCGAGGAATTTTTGTCCTTGGTGTAGAAGCTGCGGGGTTGGTAAAACGATTTAAAAAAAGAAAAGAAAAAAATGGAGGTAAGGTACGGCCGCATCGTACGATTCCCACGAATTGTTGAAGTGTTAAAATTAATGCAACTGCAAGAGCCATTCTCCGGGAGGATGGTAAAGACCCTAGCTGAGATCTAGGGCCCCCAGTACACTCCTGGGGTTCTTGGTCTAGGACCAAGCAGTTAGATCCATGGAAAAAGACCCTGGTGAGGGCCCCCAATGTATTGCTGGGGTTCAAGGACAAAGCAGTTTGATGGTATAAGTCCCTAGATGTGTTCTAGGGCTTCTGGATGTGTTCCAGGGAATCCTTGCTTGGTGCTTGGATTGATCCTTCTTTGTGTACCTTGGTGGATAAGACCCTAGTTGTGATCTAGTGCCCCCAGTTGCGTTCTGGGGTATCTTGGTCTGGGACCAGGCAGTTCTTGGTTAAGTACCAAGCCAAGATGATGTGTGATCTTCTTCTCTCTCAGGATGGTCCATGAGACCTAGGAGCAATTAAGAAGAAGGACATGATCACATTATTGACCTTCCTCTTATGCTGNGTAGAACCCTGCTGTCTTCGACATAGATAATCTTCATTATATATGAGTTGACCTCCGTGCTAAACGAGCGGTCAACAAGACCTAGGAGCAATTAAGAAGAAGGACATGATCACATTATTGACCTTCCTCTTATGCTGGGATAATAAAAGCTTATAAGTTATATCATGAGATCCTTGTGGACATTCTGCCATTAAAGAAGAACCCCCCTTGCCTTTGTCTTATTACTGTTGCAACCCCTTGCTTGCATTACGTCCTCCTTATTTTTGATGTGGGCTTTTGGTTTGGTTCTTTGCTAGCCGCCTTGACATTGGATCCCCTCTCCTTGAGTTGTTGACTTTTCTAATTAACATTTAATATTTTATGCTATAAAATATTAATTGTTTAATTTTTTTAATTTATTAGGGTTTAATCTAACCCTAAAGTTAGGGCTAACTTTGCTAACCCTAACCTACCTACCAAACTATAAAGAGGAGAGACCTCTCCTCTCACTACAAACATTCACTCTACTCTCTAAGCGGAGTCTTGGTCTGAGTTTTTTCTGTGACTCCCTTTGTTCTGGCTGTGAAGTGGTGCGGCCCTCCTTGGATCGGTTTCTCTTGCTGGGTATAGGGTGCGACCCTCCTTGGATCAGTTTCTCTTGCTGGGTATAGGGTGCGACCTTCCTTGGATCAATTTCTCTTGTTGGGTATAGGCCTGTCGATGTCTTCTTGTTGGTACCATCACCTTTATGCTACCTCTCCTCTATTGTTGGTGCCACCTGCTTGCTGCTGCTGTCGCACTGCTGGTGCCACTTGTATGCTGTCCCTGTTCTATTGTTGGTGCCACTTGTATGCTGCCCCTGTTCTATTGCTGGTGCCACCTGTATGCTGCCGTTGTCCTCCTTTTTGTGACCTGTGTATGCTACCTATCTAACAACAGTTTGTACCCTAATCAGGGTTTGATGAGGCAACCCTAAAACTGCTACTTATTTCTGTCTATTTCTATAGCAGTTCTATATTCTTGGATAGATTTTGTTAAGGCAGTTAGTGGCCTCTTTTCAGCCTCTAGATTGGACAATGGTGTCCTTGATTCAGCTTTGTACTTGATGATTGGTATGCTGGTTAGTTTTCTGATATTTCCCTAAAAGTTCTTCTTGGCAAAATTGTTGAAAAGACCATGATGAGATCTACCCGTGAGGGTTTGATCCATGACCCTTAAAAGCTTTTTCTGAGCATACAGAAAAGAGGATAACAACAAGCACCTCAGGTAAATCTGTTCTTTGTTTTGTTAAGGTAAAGATTATAATTTTTGTCATTAGTTTTTACATCAGAATTTTGAGTATATTGCTGATCTAGAATTATAGTAGCAAATAAAATTAAAATTATTTTTTGTTCTTAGCTATTCTATAATCTGCCCTTAAATTCTAACATGGTATTAGAGCTTAGGCGTGAAAAGAGCTCAATTGTGGAAGACTTTTGAGCCTGCGTAGATCCGCACTTAAGGGTTTGTAGATCATCTTTAACCTCCTCAACAAACTTCTTACTCAAAATAAACAAAAGTTTGTTAAGATGCACTTTTTTCTTTCGGAGGTTACAATGAAATATTCTAGGAAACAATTCTCATTGAAGCTCTCATTTAACTAACTCCTAGAGGTAAGTCAAAAATAATATAATATAGGAGTTAGTTGCAACAACCATCCAAAAATAAGAGCAAGTATTTGGGTTTGTTTGTTTGAGGATAGACCAACTCTAGTCTCCCAAAATGGCAAGTTATGTCCTCATCCACAAGTGAGCCCTTCTAGAAGTGTGTTCACATGTGTGATGTATGAAGTGGAATGACCTGAATAAAGGACGTGTTGATCTCCTCCAATAGATGTGCAAAATTGAGTCAACATGGCATGATCCCATGGTAGATGTAGTGGTGGAGGACCAAATAGACACAAGAATAAAGTGGATGCCCTCATGGAGAACTGTGCTAGGCGACCTTATCCAAATGCATGAATAAGTGTGTAGTCCAACCTCCCAAGTGGACATTTCCAACAAAATGCATGGAATCACGTGTAGATAGTCTCTGCAAGTCCTCAACATGAAGGTAGATGGTTGAAAAGGTGGAGTTCTCAAGTGATGTAGACCATGAGTGCTCATACCAACCTCAAAAAATGTGCAAATAGACCCTCCAAGTGGCACGTGTGGCTCCAAGCCATCATTAGACCAAGGTAGGTGTAGTGGATCTCAAGATAGGAGGTTGACAGTCATCAAATGGACACCATAGATTAAGTACCAAGTCATCAAAAGGGCCTCATCAACCTCCACATGTGTGCCATACCCACTATCCAGGGAAAGAATGTCTTGATCCATGATAAATACCTCCACATGTGTGCAAGTAATGGAGTGTTCCAAGTGAATGAGGTGCCAAGTCATCAAAAAGTGCTATGTCAACCTCAAAGCATAAGAATGAAGCCAAGTGCTCTAGTAGTGGAGTCATCTCTGCAACAAGGAGTGGGTTGGCCCCTCCATCCATGCCATAGATGAGTGAAGAACCACGTGGAAGTAGAGCCCTCCTCAAAATGAAGTGTCTATCTCATAGAATGTGACCTTAGGACCTCAATAGACACCATAAAGTCTAAGGCGCTCTTACCAAGTTTGCCATGTCATCAATCCATCCTCCAATATGCTGAAAACCCCTAAATATTGTGCCAAGGTGTTGGAAATCCATAGTAGAGGGGAGCGCTCACTAAGATCAAGTGTCTATCCTGTTAGATATCATCATGATACCATAATAGACACATAAAATCTTAGAGCGCTCTGTCCATGAAGTATGATCCATCAACCATGCTCAAATCGACCTTGAAACCCTAGGATGCTAAGAAATATGCCAAGGAGGTGAGCGCTCACCAAGAATAATTGTTTATATCATTAGATGTCACTGTAGAAACATAACAAACACCATAGATTAAGTACCAAGTCATCAAAAGGGCCTCATCAACCTCCACATGTGTGCCATACCCACTATCCAGGGAAAGAATGTCTTGATCCATGATAAATACCTCCACATGTGTGCAAGTAATGGAGTGTTCCAAGTGAATGAGGTGCCAAGTCATCAAAAAGTGCTATGTCAACCTCAAAGCATAAGAATGAAGCCAAGTGCTCTAGTAGTGGAGTCATCTCTGCAACAAGGAGTGGGTTGGCCCCTCCATCCATGCCATAGATGAGTGAAGAACCACGTGGAAGTAGAGCCCTCCTCAAAATGAAGTGTCTATCTCATAGAATGTGACCTTAGGACCTCAATAGACACCATAAAGTCTAAGGCGCTCTTACCAAGTTTGCCATGTCATCAATCCATCCTCCAATATGCTGAAAACCCCTAAATATTGTGCCAAGGTGTTGGAAATCCATAGTAGAGGGGAGCGCTCACTAAGATCAAGTGTCTATCCTGTTAGATATCATCATGATACCATAATAGACACATAAAATCTTAGAGCGCTCTGTCCATGAAGTATGATCCATCAACCATGCTCAAATCGACCTTGAAACCCTAGGATGCTAAGAAATATGCCAAGGAGGTGAGCGCTCACCAAGAATAATTGTTTATATCATTAGATGTCACTGTAGAAACATAACAAACACCAAATTTGCTTGGGCACTCCATCACAAGACTCCAGTAGCATATGACTAACAATTCCTCATCAAACCCCCAGGGTGCCCCAAAGTAGGCGAAGGAGATGAGTTCTCTAAGAGATAAGTGTCTATTGTGTTTAATATTATCATGAAAGTATAATAAACAAGAAAACCTCAGGGCACCCTCTCCAAGAGTGTATGATGCCATCAATCATGCCAATATTGCTTGAAAACCCTAAGTTGCTCCATCAAAATAACAAGTGATATGCAAGAAGTCTAAAAGAAGTTAGTGTTCTATGAAATCCACTATCTATCATGTCAAGGATTATCATAGGAGCTCACTAGACATTTCACAAGTCAGGACACTCTCCTACAAGCATCAAGTGATATGTTTCCAGTGGCAAGGAGGTGAGCAATCCATAGAATCCATTGTCTATTTCATTAAGCACCATCGAAAGAGTGAATAGACATGTAAAATACTAAAGTGATCCTCCATAGTATCATAACTCACAACACCAACAATGCAAGGAAAAAACACCATGAATCAAAGCATGAAGACAACCATCACATCAAGGGCATGAAGATAATCAACATCATAACAAAGCACCGAGAGCGTCATCATGACTATCATCTAAACATCATGAAGAGAAGACATGCATCCACCACACGTGCTGTTGAAGCAATGAAGACAACTAACCTCATCAACCACATGATCCACCAAGGAGGACCACTATGCTCAACCATTCAAGGACTATCCTCGAGCAAAATTAAGAGTGTATTTGTAGTCCATTAACATTCGTGCAAGTTACCCTTGAAAATATGCAATTACCACTGATGTGAATATGAGAGGTAATGACTTGTAAGCTTTTATCAAAGGGAATGCAAAGTTGATTTGACGGAGAAATCATTTGTGTATGTTTGTATTTCCTTTATGCTTCCACTATTTACCTTTCAACGATTGTGTGATTGATGCTATTTTGTTGAGTTATTTAATGAGAAAAGCATTTGGACAACAATCACCTAGAGTTGGAAAATCTACACTCCTATTGTAGATCAACTTACATGTGGTCATATACCCATGTGAGAAAGCATCTCTGTGTGTTTATACCATGTGATGAAGGTAAGACTATAGGATCTAGAACTTGTGATCAAGTGCCAATGAAAGATAGAAAAAAATACATGAATGAAGAGGAGACCACTCAAAACAAATCCAAAAAATCAAGAGTTGAATTTGAGGCCTCAGGTTCACATAGAATGTTCAGTGGTCAATCCCCATCCCCCCATGATAGTGGATTCGTGCCTGTGCATTTGGGTCGTAGAACAAATATCATATTTCCTTGACCAAGGTTGTAGGGATGACATGGATGCAATTTTTTTTAGGGTTCTCTATGCATGTGGCATACCATTCACAATGGTTTTCGCTCATGCTATTTATGAAATGGTACAAGCCACCAATGGTGCCCCTAAAGGATATAGGAGCCTAGAGTATGACAAAGCCAGAACCGTAGGACTTGACAAGGAAAGAGCCAAAATCCATAGTGCTCTAGGAGAATTTACAAATGATTGGACCGAATATCGCGTATCCATTTGATTTGATGGTTGGCCAAATGTTAAAGGTAGGCCATTAATAAGTATTTTTTTTGTCTAATAGTAATAATGCAAATCTAATTTAACGTCATAGCCTAGCCAAATCCCAAATTAACCTATGAGACCCCATATTGTAATGGTTTGAGCTTTTGATGCGATCCTTTGAAGGAATCCTTTTTCAAAGGTAGCCAAATTTTGTTGTCTCCAATCTTGAAGTCAATGTTTGTCATGTTAGTGTTTGTACTTTTGTTGTCGTCGTGTGAGTATGTATTGCACTCATCAAGGGATTTGTTGGATACATTTAATGAATTACTCTGCCTTGTCGAGGCATTGTTGATGTTGAAGGGGATTGAAAAGAAATACTTTTTGGGTGCCAAGGGTTAGAAATCATACATGTCTAGAAAGAAATGTGGCTTGTAGAGCTTTGTATAGCCTTGTCATATGCATTATGAATAAATGGTGGATTTTCACACCATTTACAATGGTGTGCATGGTTATACATGCGTAAAAGATGTATGAGGCTCTGGTTGACAACTTCGATTTGATCCTCCTGTTATCGCACAGTTTGTAGTTAAGGCAAAAGACGGATGAAAGAAGGGAAAACTAGCGTAACTGAGACTATCCCACCACTGTCACCTCAATGGGATAGCTCTTTCTGTTTAGGGAGGTAAGGCCCAGGGGAGACGTCCCCGGTGACCTGGGGTTTTGAGAAGGCAAAGGCTTATGGCTAAGTAATATATTTCCCCCTCACAAGTCACCACCGATCAGAAAGTCTGGCTTAATAGCCAATAAAGGTAAAAGTAACCAGAAGTGTACCTGCTCGAGACAAAGCAACAAAGAAACTATGCATATGCAAGCTCATTTGCTGGTTAGTACTTCATATAATCAATGACTTTCCGATAATAAGCAATTGAGCAATAATGTTGATGAAGTAAATTAATGTTTATACAATGGCAATGATTATAATATGTCACTTCACAATAAATGCTAATGGCAATCAATGTAACAATATCAATATCAAGGAACAACGCCTTAGCTAATCATTCAATTGCTTTTTGAATGCTGCAATATATAAAGATAACACTAGTGGATTATAACAACAATAGAGATAGTAATTGTTAGTCTAAAAGCTAGGGTTAGTAAGAGTTAAAGGTTGTTCAAAGTTTAGATGTGTGTGTGATCAAGGTGCTCAACACATGAAGTCTTAGATCAATGCGTTATTAGGGCAACTGGAGTCAAAGATAGCTGCAAATGTTGAAGGGCTAAATGATAATGAAAAGACCAAAGACAAGAGGGTTAAATGTTGAGGTGTTGCTCAGGCAAGGCCTCAACAATGAAACCCTAGGGGAGAAAGGCTCACTAAGGTGTAGAAACCCTAGGCCTTAGTGCTTTCTCCTCCTTCTTTAGCTTATTGGCAAGATGAAATCGGCTAGCTTGAGTAAGAGTTTATAGGGCTAAAGACAAGAGAGTTAGAAGATGAAGTGTTGCTAAGGCAAGGCTCCATCAAACAAACCCTAGGGGAAAACGACTCATCAAGGTGTAGAAACCCTAGGCCTTGATGCGTTTTCCTCCTTCTTAGCTCAATAACAAGGAAAAACCGGCTAGCTAGAAGAGTAAGGATAGAGTGTTGCTATGGCAAGGCTCTATCTTACTTAAACAAATCAAAATAGCTCTCAACTTGGTAGGCACATGAGACAAGGACCTTAGCATGTGCTTGTCACCTAGGGTTTTAATTCAGCAAATTATAATAACAAATGCAAGTAAACAATACTATAACCATTCAATTAAGAAGTGTTGCAGAACTTCACTTACATAAACCAAGAAATCATGTAGCAAAACGCTAGTTGTAAACCTTCCACCAAGAGAAATGCCAAAAATGCCAAGAAAAGTCTTCCTTCAACAAGTGCGCCTCAAAATTTCAGCCAAAACCCTAGAAGAGGGCGCAAATTTCAGACCTCAATAATGTGTGAGTGAAAGATGATGAAAAAATGAGAGTGAAAACCCTTAATATATACCATACCAATGACCTTAATTAAATTTTAGGTCATCAAAAGGCCGACAAGGCCAAAATACACAATAATACTGTTTTACATTAAATTGTCATAAACTAAACCCTAATCAAGCAAAAGTAAGACGCCATGCCTCTTCTAGGGTGACGTTAGCCCTTTCTAGGGAAAATGTAGCCTCCTGGAGCAAAACGTTAGCCCTAGAAACGACTAACGTCACCCTAGAAAGGGGATGACGTCTCACCTTTGCTTGATTAGGGTTTAGTTTATGACATTTAATGTAAAACAATATTATTTTGGTATTTTGGCCTTGTCGGCCTTTTAATGACCTAAAATTTAATTAAGGTCATTGGTATGGTATATATTGAGGGTTTTCACTCTCATATTTTCATCATCTTTCACTCACACATTAGTGAGGTTTGAAATTTGAGCCCTATTCTAGGGTTTTGGCTGAAATTTTTTGGCTGAAATTTTGAGGCGCACTTGTTGAAGGAAGACTTTTCTTGGCATTTTTGGCATTTCTTCTTGGTGGAAGGTTTACAACTAGGGTTTTGCTACATGATTTCTTGGTTTATGTAAGTGAATTTCTGCAACACTTCTTAATTGAATGGTTATAGTATTGTTTACTTGCATTTGTTGTTATAATTTGCTGAATTAAACTCTAGGTGACAAGCACATGCTAAGGTCCTTGTCTCATGTCCCTACCAAGTTAAGAGCTATTTTGATTTGCTGAAGTAAGATAGAGCCTTGCCATAGCAACACTCTACTCTTCTAGCTAGCCGTTTTTTCCTTGTTATTGAGCTAAGAAGGAGGAAAACACATCAAGGCCTAGGGTTTCTACACCTTGGTGAGCCATTTTCCCCTAGGGTTTGTTTGATGAAGCCTTGCCTTAGCAACACTTCATCCTTTAACTCTCTTGTCTTTAGCCCTATAAATTCTCACTCAAGCTAGCCGTTTTCATCTTGTCAATAAGCTAAAGAAGGAGGAGAAAGCACTAAGGCCTAGTGTTTCTACACCTTAGTGAGCCATTCTCCCCTAGGGTTTCATTGTTGAGGCCTTGCCATAGCAACACCTCAACATTTAACCCTCTTGTCTTTGGTCTTTTCATTATCATTTAGTCCTTCAACCTTTGCAGCCTTTTTTGACTCCATATGCCCTAGTAGCACACTGATCTAAGACCTTTTGTATTGATTACCTTGATCACAAACAACTTCTAAACATTCTTGAACAACCTTTAACTACTTCTAACCCTAGCCTAGCCTAATCTTACTAACCCTATTGCTGCCGTCACCTTTTCATGCTATAAACACCTCTATGCAACATTCGTTTTACCTTTAAAGCAATTGAATGATTGGTTAAGGCATTGTTCCTAAAGTGTTGATATTGTTACATTGATTTGCCATTCATCATTAAAGTTTCTTTAGCATTTATTGTGAAGTGATATTGTAATCATTGCTATTGTATAAACATTGATTTACTTCGTCAATATTATTGCTCAATTGCTTATTATCGGAAAGTCATTGATTATATGAAGTACTAACCAACAAGTGAGCTTGCACATGTACAGTTTCTCTGTTGCTTTGTCTCGAGCAGGTACACTTCTTGGTTACTATTTCCGGTTATCTTTTATCTTTATTGGCTATTAAGCCAGACTTTCTGATCAGGTGGTGACTTGTGAGGGGGAAATTATCACTTAACCTTTTAAGCCTTTGCCTTCTCAAAATCCCAGGTCACCGGGGACGTCTCCCCTGGGCCTTACCTCCCTAAACAGAAAGAGCTATCCCATTGAGGTGACAGTGGTGGGATAGGCTCAGTTACGCCAGTTTGACCTCTTTTCATCCGTCCTTTACCATAACTACAAACTGTGCGATAACACCTTCGATTGAGGGTGAAATGTAATCAATCTATCAAGTTAGGTTACAAGCATGGATGAAAGAGATTTCCAGAAATCATTGATGAACTTTGGATCATTGTCGGGCATTATGGAGGTTAGGAAAAACAAAAGTGTGACCAAACATGAACGAAGAATAGTGTATCTACCTTAGAGGTAGTAATTGACATCGTACAAGGGACCATCATGGTCCACTTTAGAAAAATTGTTAACTGTTTAATTAAACACAATCATGGTTATGTTTGGTCAGACGTAGATCAATAAGGAAATCCATGTTGAGAGATTTCCATGGACGTGATTGAATAGGAAGGGGTGTGTACATGCCTAACTAATGTTTCATCGGTTTGACAATGTCTTAAGGATGGTAGGATTTGATATTGGCTTTGACACCCTATCACATAATCAATGAATAAAAATGTTTTGTAGAGATGCAAGTTSTTTGTTGACTCCAGAATGTCYTKGAACTTTGAAATAATGTTCCATCTAATTAGGTGTCATCATGGTTCTCCTCGGGTAGTACAAGGTTGCCTAAGTTAGTAGGTACAACAACTTGTTGGACATGTGGTAGTTGGCTCCTTTTCAACCTCAATAGAGGTTGGTGTAGCTATGCTTGAAGTTTGRGTCTGTGGGATATAGATTGACCCATCTATTGGAATCATGTCCCCTAGTACCAAGCATTGTCAAAATCTCGTCGAGGCATGACTTAGATAATCAATAACCTTGTTGTGTTTGCCCCTTTTGTTTTGAGTGTTTACATCTCTGTTGCTCATCTTCATGTCTTTATTCTTGACACAAAGCAACATGTGTGCATCAAACTCGTGTCTTCACATAGTCATTCATTTGGTATAGAAAAGATAAGATAATTTTATTAATGTCCATATTTGACCCGAAAAATAGGTCAATAAAATTAGAAAATAAACCCAATTATAAATGTAATGTGCTAGTGCGAAGGCTATGCTTGAAAACTAAAATATAAGAGATACAAGTGAAATAACAAAAAGAGAGCCACGACTTAGCATTTGGTAAGAGATAGATGTAGAGGAGGGAGAAAAACATTTTCATTTGCATCAATCACTATGAAGGTACCAATGCAATGACTGATAATGTGCATTAGGGGGTGCTCATGGTTGATAGGGCCTAGCTAGGTTATCCTAGGAGGAGTTTGGAGGTTGTCAGTTGAAGCTATCTTTACATTCAAAACTAAAGAGAAGAATCTAGTAATGGGTGTCTAACTATCCGACTTGCGCTGGAAGGCAGAGCCACAATGAAAGCAAGTACTTCTTTGTCCTCGTGAAAGTGAGTTGTTTGGTCAAATAATGAGAGGAAGTGAGTTTTCTCATTGATTTGGTATCATTTGTTTCCAAGGCCAAGGAGTATGTACAATGCTTAGAACCTTCAGTTGCGGAGATGGGCTGGATAAATCTTGTAAGGCCTAACTTCTGTGTGTATTCACCTTGTGTATGAAGAAAGCACTTTTGATTAGGATAACAAAAGAATGTATCAAGGGAAACCTCTAGAGTCATAATATTGCAAATGTTATCTCCCTGGAATCTCATAATATATGGGACATTTGAAGATGAAATTCTCCCAAAATTCAATCTCTTGTAGATGGCACAACTAACAAATCCTCTTCATTTGTGGGATATAGTGATTAGATTTGACTCTAGAACTGGAGAGAGCAAACCCTTAGCTGGCCAAGCAAAATCTTAACACCATGTGGCCAATGATGTCAAGTATAGTTAGGGCAGATGATGAGGCCATCCTTCAATTGCAAAAGGTGCTCACTGTAGAAGGTCATCTTTTGGCTAAGAAACTTGTGGGGAAGATCCAAGCAACTTGAACATACTGTTGGTATATGCCTTCTCTAATCACCCTAGTAAGCTCTCATTTAGGAGGATAGGAGGTGGCTAGGGGCATTCAGAGAATATCTTAAAGGAGGGAGGCACTTAATAGAAATGTTGATAGATTGAAGAAGCGAGGAGGCCTCTGAGAACTAGCATTGCATGTGCCCTAAGAGGCTCAATGAAGAAATCTCCTCTTTCTCATCTTGTAGTTGATTAACCTATAGTGTGTATTCTGTGAAGAAAAAAGACAAGTCTGAAAATACTATCAAGGCACAAAGGGTGGGTGCCATACTTGTCTTGGACAACGATCTGTAGGACAACTCGTTTATAGCAGATCATACCCTATAGCATGAGAGATTAGATGCTCTCTACACGACCCCATTCAACTAGTAGTAGACTATGCCCCCAAACCTTGATTCAATAGAGTACATTAGGTTTAATGGTCATGTCCACAAGATGCATCTTAGAGGAAATGTCCTGAAAGTGCGTATGGAAATATCTGGTATGGTATTTGCAAGTGCACGCGACATCTTTGAGATTCAATTTGCAGTAAATGGCATTTGTGTCCTAGTACAAGGTATCTTGAAGGTTTTTCTAGAAATATGTTGACTCACATATGCAAAATTCGTTCATGGTATAAAGCTGGTTAAGGGTTCACAATGATATGTGTGCATCTCAAATTATGTTGTTTTCTTTGTTGGTGTGTTATCTGTTTGTTGCTTTAAGTGTGGAAGCTTTTGGGCATCTGCAACAGGTGTCTATATACAAACATTGAGGTTTCTCCTATTCTCCTCTAGAATTGTTGTTAATGCTTCTCCTTAGCAGATTATGTGTGCGAATAAGGGTCAAATTAGCATCATTTGTTATTTTTGTGCAATATTTTCTCAGTGATGTCCTCTTTGTGTACCCTTGCAGTTGGTGTTATGTGTTATTGCAGATGTCCTCGTGTGCCATTGCTAGATGTCTTCCTACAAACTTGCCTTCATATATGGTCTTTAACTATTAGTGAGCTTTGCTTGACCTTGACTTATTTGTCTTCGATCTTCTCCTTTCTTTTATATATAGTGTTATGATTTTTGTAGTTTTAGAAAGTTGTTCACTTTATATTAAATACAACTCCTTTTTAAATCTTTGATAAGATTTTACTTGCCTCTGGACTTCTTAGACATGGACTCCAATACACTTGTTTTTCTTGGACATATTTCTTTGCACCCCCTCTTAGATGTTCATACAAACTAACGAAAACTTCTTCAAAGATGGGGCTCAAACCATACTTCAATAATTATTGTTGACAATCACATGCTCGAAGTGTCAATTCCCTGATACCATGTTAATTTTTAGAGAAGATGCAACCACACACAAACAGATGAGAGAGATTCTATAATCAAAAAATTTATTATTAAGGAGTCGAATAGACATATTAGTGAACAATTAGTTATCCTCCTGCGTGGAAGTTATTAAAAAAATTCCACATAACTAACCAACTACCTAAGTTTTCATGTTGAGACACATGTTAGGCCACTAATAATTAATGTGACCTCCATTAACATTCATTTGAGAGTTATTACTCCAACATCATCCACATCATGTGTTTGCAGTTCTTGGGTGTTGGAACACATGTTAAGTCACTAATAATTAATGTAACCTCCACTAACATTTGTTTGAGAGTCATTACTCCAACATCATACACTCTGTGTGTTTGCTGTTCTCCAACTGACTTTGTGTGTGGGAATTGCAAAGGTTTATGGTCGGAATGTGCAACTGTTTTCTTACCAAGGAGGTAGTGTAACCACTGTTGGACTGGCCAAACAATGGCATGGATTTCCTTGTCATAGTTTAGATCTCTGCATAAAAGTCTAAGAGTGGTAGGGAATTAGATATCTATGCTGTGTGAGAATGACTCTAATTTGAAGCATCAGTTTCAAATTTCAATCTCGAAGGGCTGAATCAGGTTTTGAATACTTGGGCTCTCAATGCCGGGGCATAGTGTGCAGGAGCACCTTCTGCGCCACTCCAGGCCTTTGAGCTAGTTCTCAGGCTAGAGGGTGGTACCCTCACTTGTCCTAAAGTTATATGTATTAGTCTGTCACCCTAGAACAACTTTTTCAATGAAGCTTTGACTGGATTTATTGCAGAGACAAATGGTGCATGAAAACAGTCCCTGCAACTACTGATGATTTATCTTTGGTTTATAAATGGTGAAAGGGATAACTCTTAGAGACTGCCGAAAGTGGTGTCCATTAACTCAATGTAGAAGGGTGCCTTAATCACGCTTCTGTATTCACAAAACATATTGCTGGAAAATGAAAATGCATCACAAGAAGAAGGAACATACTACTATCTCATTTTAGAAGTCCATCAACACTGAAAACCAAATTTGAAGGCAAAACATAGATCCAATGGTTCATCCAACACAAAAAATAAGACCGAATTGGGAGGAACACAGGAATAACTTGCTTGAAGTACTACTTCACCAGGGGCAAGGTGCCTCAGTCCTGATCAGTGATTACTCAATAAATTCAACACTTCTTTAAAATTCAATGAGTGCACCAGGTGTTGGGACTTTAAAATCACTGTACTGGGGACATTACACAATGGTGCTGCCACTTGTGATTATAAATGAATTTGAAAGATAGTGGGGCTCTTATACACATCGAGGCTGCATATATATGATAGTTGGGAAATGACCTTTTACCAAATAAGTAGGACTTCCTAATGATGACCTCATGACTAAACTTTATGACTACTGTATACAACTTACTGGAATAATTTCCACTTTACAGAGTTATTAAATCTCTTAGTATCTACTATCTATCACACATTTTGGCAAGTTGTACTTTCCAGTCCCATTGACCTGTTTTGGTCATCGGTGCACATTAACGTATTCTCATTTCATTTCTATGACAAGAAGCTATTCTATATGGATGTAATAGGGGCAGGTGCAGATGGCTGAATTTTTGACAGACTCACTAAATCTGTTGTATATATGCTACAGTTTTTCATCCAGCATTTAATCCTTATCAGTGCTGTTCGTTGAGTGGTAAAGATTATCAACAGAACATAATCCTTTTGTTTGTTTTTGTATAAGTATTAAATATTCCTTGGCAACGTGCCTTTTTAATTCATTGCTAGCAAATAACATGTGGATAGCTGGAATTGGATGTGAATCATCTGTAGATGCATTGTTTTTGAATTCTATATGCATCCTGATTTGTGATATGAATTTTCTTGAAAGATGTTTAAGTTTCCACTGGATCTTTCTGTGTTAACATGCTGAAATTTATCAGAATGCAGATCTTCCTACATATTTACAAGTGCCAAATAATACACACTTATGTGATTTCTGATGCAGTTCTGAAGCTGTGTCAAGCATTGAGCCATTGTATGAACGGGCAGTACACGAGTATCTGGTAGGCTTTTGGATGGTTTGGTTGATCAAACTTTCAAAATTCTTGTTGTATATATTGCTTTAGAAAATTATTCTTCATCTGCTGGTAGATGTTTCACTCATTTGTTGATAACATACTTTTTGTTCTTTTTCAGTCTGTTCCTTTATGGTCTGAGTATCTGAATTTCATACAAGAGCGTGATGAGTCTGTATCACAATGCACACCAGAAGGTGTTGAAAAGATAAGGACTCTTTTTGAACGAGCCCTCACTGCTGCGGGTTTACATGTGGTAGATGGTGGAAAATTGTGGGCAGCATATAGAGAATTTGAACAAGCTTTACTCATCGCGATGGAAGAAAATAGCAAAGAGGTTGGTATCCTTTACCTCAATTCCTCAATTTGGTAACACACCCTTTCAATTAGCAAGAAGTTTTAGGTGTCTTGCTTGTCATTTATACTCTAGGAAAAGTATTTCTTTTGGGAGTAGACAATTCCATAATGTGAATACTATCCAATTTCTTTTTGTAGATTCCATATAAGTATTGTCAATTATCAAGCCCGGTGGGTTAGCTTGAGTGGTTGAGTGCTTTGAACTTCATGTAGTAGGTCTTGGGGTCTATCCCCCTGGTTGGATGTCCATGTGGCATGCCTCACTCGATGTTCTTACTATGTGATCCAAAAACGGGCAATATAAAGCTGACTCAGTTTTTCTACCTTTTAGAATGAATTACAGATCTCTCAATTTTCCATCATTACCTTGGAAATTGGCATGATAATTAAAATTCATCATTTAACATTGAAATTAAACAGCAAACAAATGATAAACATGATGATGAGATATATGCAAACCAGATTGATAATGGAGTTCACCAAA
Organism: Picea mariana; assembly: GCA_032191745.1. Classification (NCBI taxonomy): domain Eukaryota; kingdom Viridiplantae; phylum Streptophyta; class Pinopsida; order Pinales; family Pinaceae; genus Picea; species Picea mariana. Next base: position 62,955 of record JASDQU010241521.1, read on the forward strand.
TTCTGGCTACATCTCGGGTTCGCTCAATCAACGAACCATTTAATTGTTGAATTTACCCCTATATCTCAGTCATTGAGATTGCTGCCAATAAATTATCTTAACCAGAAAAATAACAATGCTGATAAAAATCTGAATTTATGCAGAAACCTACAACTGAAATATAGAACAGAAATATAACATCGGAAGCATACAAAATCAAGCACATAAATAACACAAGACACTAGATGTTACCCTGGAAACCCCAGCGTGGGGAAAACCAGCTAAGGAGGGGTTTTATTGAGTCTTCTGGGCAAAAATTACAGCAGCAAAATTACACAGTCATTTCTGGAAATTTACAACAGCAACACAAAAATTTCTTACAACACTAATAAGCAGTGTTCTGGGAGCTGTATGGCCCTCGAACACTTCTCCAAATAGTGCAGAAATTTTCCCTGCTGTTGCTGCCCTTTTTCCTAGTTGTATGACCCTCCTAGTTACTTCTCTGGTCTACTGAACAGCCCAGAAATCTCATCTCAGAAAGGCTGCTGCACGGCCCAGCTGCACCCAGAAATATTCAGACTATATTTTGCTGCCTTTTCCCAGCTCCTTCAGCCCTCAATTCGCCCTGAAGATGGCTGCCCTGTTCTGCATTTGCTCAGCTGCAAAACTCAGCCACTCACTCCAGCTCTAGCGTCCTCCTTCAGCTCTCACTTGCTCAGCTCACAAATGAGAATGTATTGTGTCCTCTCACCCTCGGCCTCCTTCTGTCTCCCTAGCAGCCTCCCATCCTCTTTGACAGGTGTCCCAAGGCTTAGCCTCAATGGCTGAGAGTTGGGGCTGCTGGACCTCACTCTCCATTAGGAGGTGCACCCCCCTTGGTCAAGGACCCACACTCCACTAGTAGCCACCTTCAGAGGTGTGCCCTCTCTCCTTGGGCCATACTTTCCACTCAAAAGTGAATTTTTTGCTGCAAGCCTGAGTCTAACTTAAGCTGAAAATAAAAAAGGTTGATCTGGGTCAATTTTAGGTGCCCATCAGCATGCCCAAGACACATGGGCCTATGCTGAGGCACCTCATGAGCTAAAACTAACATTAATTATTTCTCCTTCAAAGAGGGCTTCTCCATTTACAAAAAGGGATGAATTCTTCTCCTAATAAGGGGCTGGTTCTCCTTTATAAAAGGGAAAAAGCTTCTCACAATAAGTGGCTCATTCTTCCAATAAGGGGCTTACGACTTCTCCTAATAAGGGGCTAACAAAATTCTCCCAATAAGGGGCATAATATCCTTTTACAAAAAGGGATAATAATTCAAAAAAACAAGCCTAATTGCTTATTCTTCTTCAAATAGTTTATGAATACTCTTTTCTCTCTTCTCAACAAAATTGCTTATATGTACTTTAATAATTCTTCATTGTTGAGAACCACATCAACATTCTAAGGAGAGAATAACTCTCTAGATCCACTAAATTAGGATCTTGGCACAATTCAAGGGATGAGTTGAAGAAAAATCTCAACCATGCCCATGACGATCTGAACACTCCCCTTAGACTAGGAAACTACAATGCTACGTAGCTCTCACACTTGCATTAGTTTCTTATTACAGTGAAAAATGAAAAATACATGAGCACATAATATGTACTAAGCATTTTATTTTATGTTTTTATCCTTTTTCCCAAAAACTTCAATGAGGCATATCTTTAGCATACGAAGTCCATTTGATCCCGTTCAAATTGCGTCAGAAAGCTCTCTGTGAGCTCTTCATTGTGTAGACAATTCTCAGTAAAATGGGAATCGACTTGAATTTGTTGAATGTGAAGATCCTTCTGGATTATACCTCCAAAAACCCCTCAACATGCACACATGGGCATCTCATCCTTGTGCCTCAAAACCCCTTCGCCAATTGTAGTAAATAGATTCCTGTATATTATTAAATGACAAAAGATTTATGCAATTATAGAAAAATACGTTGTGTAATAAATGATTGATAATGAGTGATGATAAGATGATGTTACAATGAGCCTTGCGACGATATACTTATATGAATTGGCTGGTCACGAGGTGAAGAGTTGTGTGTCCTTTGACCTTTCAATAATCTAATGATGCTGTTATTATTATTATTATTATATTGATTATTATGTTTATAACACTGATTAATGTATATTTCCTCTTCAATGACAACATTTGAAAATGCGGTCTTTATGTCCATTTGGTATAAAGTCCAGCCAAAAACTAATGCAATAGACATGATGACTTGGATAGAAGTATACATGGGAACTGGAGCAAAAGTATTCTCACAGTCAACTCCCTCTCTCAGAGAGAATCCCTTTGCCACAAATTTGGCCTTGTAGTTCTCTATGCTCCCATTGGCTGCATGCTTGATCTTGAACAACCACCTGAAATCTGTCACAGATTTCTCCATAGGGTTTGGAATAATCTCCCAGACATCATTCTTCATGATGGAGTTATACTCCTCAGTGGTGGCATCCTGCCACACCTGCTTCACATTTGCGTCCTTAATGTTGGAAGGCTTTGAATCGATGATAGAAGACATCGATGCAACATATGTAGGAAAATTCGTAGGGGGTTGACTCACCCGAAAATAAGATTTTGGTGCTCCTATTTGATCTTGTGCCTCCTGCAAGTTTGAGTAAGCCATCTCAACTTCTTCACTTAACGAGATGGTAAAAGGGCCTGTGTTCTTTCATTGGAACCTTGCTGATCTGAATCTAATTTTTCTTCATTCTGCAGATCAACCTATGGGACAATAAGTTCTTCTTACCCCGCAACCTCTATAAGAGGCTCCTAAGACTTAGAGGACATGTATCCTCATCAAATTTAACATCTCTAGTTACCACTATCATTTGCTGTGTTGGAAGCATGAAATGCCTCAAAAGGTGCTCCTAAATTAAGATTATGAATCAAAATATGTAGAGAAACAACCTCCATTATTAATCCCCATGATATCATGGTCTACTAACCATCATGGGTGGGAACAATTCGCTCCATATGGGGACTTGCACAGTGCTGCAGGGTGCAAAAGAACTCCAAAATATTTGAGGGCTGCTGATATGCATGATGTATCTATCAAGAAAATATAGAATGGATGGAAATAGGTGACATGATGGATCCAAACATTCACATCTTTGTCACCCCCAGTGCAAGTCTTTAATTCAAGTTTATTACAAAGAAACTTGAGCATGTACACATCTAATTACTCACTCTTGAGAGACTCTACAAATAAGGCACAAGCCAAGATGCCAAAGGGAACATACAAATGAAACCTATTGCTTGTGAACAATTGAGCTTATTCTTCCTACCCTACCTTTCAATAGGAAGATACAAATGCTCGGTAAAAGCCAATGCAACCATTGTACCATCTCATCAACAATATGGCATCTCCCCTTGTGTTTGGCAACAAACCAAAACAAGGCTATTTCAAGCATCCTGGTAGCATATGCTGAATCTCCATCATTGGAACTGAAGTGAGCTCCTGAAGATGGAAGTAAACATCAAAATCATCCAGTGGTAAGCATATGTTTCTACAACATTGGATCTATCCAATATTGGATAGGGTTGATGAAACTTGATGTAACCTGCAGCATGTGGACATAGCAATCCATCATCAAGCCATGAATTTCCTGCATAGACCACCATATGTCTCTTCAAAACTTGATTTACATTCTGCAACATGCACCCTCCTTTGCTGCCATGAAAATCACTTGTCATACCCTCCAGTAACAAGGGTTTCGAAGGCCGCTCCAGTCTCAACCTGCATAAAATCTACTTCCCAACTTTGCTGCCCTCTATCAAAAACATGCACATGAAGTATGACACAAAAAATCAGATCTGAAAAATAAATCAACTTGTGATCTAGGGCTTGATGCCCTCCATTAGGAGGCTTAAAAATTCTGCAATACACCAAAGATGAAGTATGCTGCTGTCCCAAACTTACTGCAGCCCCTAAAACACATCTCCTCACTGATTTTTCATGAATGCATTGAGTATCAGCTGAAAACATCAATGGCTGGAAAATTTCTGCTGATGTAATGTTATGAAAAAGGCTCCTTATGCTGCAAGGAATCTCGCCCATCGATGAAGATACAAGGATGTTGATCAATGATAGCAAGTGCATCACATACCTCAACATCTCTTGGCTGCCCAAGACCCAAGGAAATAGGACCTGCACTGTTTTCTTCATGCCCCATGGAATGGCTCCCAATGCTGATTGAAAGTGGAAAATGCCCATCCAGATTTTTCTTCGTTGAGCTTTCACTGTCCGTGTCATAGATGGGATCTCCATGAATGAACCAGCAATTTACATCCCTTCTATGTCTTCCAATCACCAAAAGAGTGTTTACATTATCATCCCTTTGGTTGCCATGTTGTTTATCACATGGGCTAGTGGAAGCGCTTGCAATTTTTTCATCCTCCAAGGGTTATTGTATCCTCTTCAAATCAAGGGATTCAACATCAAATTTAAAATTTTGAAAAGGAGCATAACTTACCAAACCCTTGACCTCCTTGGAACCCATTATGATGGCTACCGGAATGTCCTCATGTGAGTGTACCTCATCATTACGATGCGGTTCTTCCGGAACAAAATAATGTGCATAGTTTTCAATGTCATCATGAGGTGCTGCAACAAGGTCTTCAACAACTTCGTCACACTTCTCTTCCTTTGGATCTGAAATCACAAGTGGCTGATGTGATAGAAAAGCAAGTTGGTTATCCACACAATCCTCATGAAATACTATCATATTTCCCTCCAACTCTTCATTTTTTGGATCTGCGACACGTTCTTCTTCTTCAGGTGCCATAGGATCACCCCATTCGCTATTTGCAATGTCTAGAGCTAATAACTCATTTTATAAAATAATGGGTTGGTCCCTTACCAAAGGATTCTCCCGAGGCTTATCTTCCGGCTTTAAATGGGCTAATTTAATGTATTTCTCTTCTACAACAACAACCAAAGAGTTTAATGCATCATATTTTTCTTTAGCTTTAGTCAACATAGCTTCTGAAGGGTCATTTTGATATACAAGCAACAAATTAGCAAGTTTTTTTCTTATTCTATGATACCTCTCAACCATGGTGTATGCCTTCAAGCATTCATCGTTGCCATATAAATGCGATGCCCTTCCAAAATATAAACATCCCCTTTCTTCATGAGGACATTTGCATTCCCAACACCAAATAGAATCCACCAATGCAATAGACTTGGAATAATCCAACAACTCAACTTTTAGTTGTTTTTCCAACGCCCTAATTCCATATTTCATCCTAAGATTATTAAGGATTTTTTCTACTTCCACGGCAGCCAAGAATGCTGATTTTATACCATCAATACACTTTTGTTTTCAAAAAACTGAGGATTGTGAGTCACATGTATCGGTATAAAGCTCTATAACATACACTTTATCTGGCATTTTTGATGGAGGAATCCTAACAATGCTTTGATGAACCTAAGATGAGGCTCATGTTCAATCTTTCCGGTGTAAAGTAACTTAACCCACAAGCATTGATTCTCTTGTTCACAACAATCCATTGGATCATCTTCTTTATGCAACTTCTGTGGAGTTTCCAGATGAGAAAAAGATCTTTAACAAGAACACCTCATCATGTTAATGTAGCCAATCTACAAATTTCTTGAAAGGGACTTTATCTTGGACAACAACGCCAAATTGTTACCTTCAAGATTTGCACAAAAGATAAGTCCAATTGTCCATGAGCAAACCCTAGAAGAACTCGAGGACACCACCCTCTGTCACTTCAAAGGTCATCCTCCTCACTTTAGGTTGGCTCTAAGTTGCAGGAAACGCCTGGGAAGGTGGCGTCCTAGTCTCGGAAACAACCGGAAACGTCGAAACAGGTATGAAACACTGTCAAAAATCGTGCGGCCGTACCATACGACATTTCGCGATTGCAAAATGCTGTACGGTACGGACGTCCGCATTTCGGCCTATATGGGTGGCGTTTCGACGTCGATTTTAACTTTTGTGGGCTTGTACGGGCGACCAAGAGGGCCGTGGGTCCCTCAAATTGTCTCAAAATTACTTTTTTTTTTCCATTTTAAAAATAAAAAAACTCTCTCCAATGTTTTTTACTTGTTTGTTTTTAATTTGATTTAGGAAACATCTAGAAAAAACTAGAAACCCTAACAACCCATTATTTCCTTTATGAAAACACTTGGTTCACTCATTCCTCACACATTCTTGAGCAAGAGGAGCTTCCTACAGCAGCAACAAGCATTTTAGTTGTGGTTTGGTGCATTGGGAGCAAGCTTTGGTGCATTTCCAGCGAGAGGATAGTTGTGGGCAGAAAGAAGCCTCTTGGTGAGCATTCATGGCATTTTTTTACAGATTTTTTTACTGTTTTTAGTGTTTTTGCAGCATTCATGCCTTCTCTAAATGCGGGCAGATTTTTTTACTGTTTTTGCAGCATTCATGGCTTCTCAAAGTGCCATTTTCTCTGCCCCTGGAGTGCCTCAACCAAACAAGCAACAAGAATACTATCCTCTTTGGTGGCATGTTACCAAGCTCAAGCAAATGGGTGGTGGTGGGGGTTCATGGGAACGGAGGTGCAATTTATGTAAAATTGAAAAGACCTTCAAGGGCTCTTACACAAGAGTCAAGGCTCACATTTTGCATGAAGTAGGGAAGGGTGTTGAAGCTTGTGCATTTACCAAAAATTCGGAGGTGAGGGCTACATTCAAGAGAGAGCATGATGATGCTCAAAGGTTGAAGGATCATAGAGCCAAGATTGGTATGGGTAGAGCACTAACAGGCATACTCCTAGCTTGGGTGCTAGCAATGAGCCAAGGATTGTTCATGAAGCAAGGAAGAGGAGGGCGGTCTTGGTAGAAGAAGAGATATCCAAGACTGGAAGTGCAAGTAAAGATAGCGGATTGTTGAAAATGCTCAACAATCAAGGGAGAGAAGAAGTTGAGTCAAGAGTGGCAAGGGCCATATTTGCTTGTGGCATCTCATATAATGTGGTTTGGTCCCCCTATTGGCAGGATTTGGTAAGGGCAATTAACACAACCCCTCAAGGTTTCAAGGGGCCAAACTATGAAAAAATCAGAACAATTTTGCTCAAGAAAGAGAGGCTACTGCTTGAGGATGTTCTAAAACCAATTCATATCTCATGGGGCAACATAGGAGTTTCCAGTATATCAGATGGATGGACTGATACAAGGCGGATGCCATTGATCAATGTCATTGCATCATCACCAAAAAGAGCAATGCTCTTAAAAGAAAAAGATTGTTTAGGTGAGGTAAAAGATAGTAATTTCATTGCTGAAATTAATTGCTGCTATTGAACAAGTAGGGCTAGCAAATGTAGTGCAAGTTATCACAGATAATGCACCTGTTTGCAAAGCTGCAGGCTTGATTGTTGAGAGTAGATACAATCATATTTTTTGGACTCCTTGCATTATCCATAATCTTAGTCTTAATCTGATTTTAGAAGAGATTGAGGCAAAAACTGCATGGATTAAGGAGGTCGCAGGGCAAACTAGGGAGATTATAAAATTCATCACCAACCACCACCAGTCTCAAGCAATATATCGAGAATACTCCAAATTGGAGTTGGTCAAAGTTGTCGAGACAAGATATGCCTCAAACTTCATCATGCTGCGTCACCTTTTTGAGGTCAAAACTACATTAATGAGTATGGTGGTGGGTGCCACTTGGGCTGAGTGGAAACAAGCAGATTCAGAGAGGGGAAGTGTTGTGTGGAGGGTATTGATTGATGAGGATTGGTGGAGCAAGATAGAATTCTTGCTCAAATTCACATTACCTGCATTTGAGCTTCTTCGAGATGCAAACACAGACAAACCTTTCTTGGGAGAGATTTATGATGGCATGGATACCGTGGTTGAGAAAACCGTGGAAATTATTGCATAGGAGATTCCCACTCTTCTTTTTGTTGATGTTGATTTTGCTGAGCATGTATGATCCATCATTGTTACGAGGTGGAATGGCTTTAACACTCCATTGCACACTTTGGCACATGCTCTAAATCCAAGATTTTATGGTGAATATTTCATTGCTCAAAGCAATGGGAAGAGGAAGGCCCCACGTAAAGACAAGGAGGTGGCCAATGGAGTGAAAAAGACCTTCTAGAGGTTGTTTCCAGCTTCTCAACAAACAAATGTGAGGGACAAATTTGCTTGTTTTGTTGCTGGATTAGAGGATTTTGTAGACATATCATCTTTGGAGGAGAGGAGGACCATGAACCCGGTTAAATGGTGGACTTGTCATGGGGCAAATGGTGTATATTTGCAAAGCCTTGCTACTCGTATTCTATCACAAGTTGCAAGCTCTTCATCAACAGAAAGGAATTGGAGCACCTATGGTTTCATTCATTCCGTGAAGTGCAAAAGGTTGGGATCCTAGAAGGATGAAGATCTTGTAAATGTGCATTCAAACCTCCGCCTTGTGTCTTGTAGGGGTGAAGAATATGCAAATGGGCCTCATAAAGATTGGGATGTGGATGCAGAATGCCTAAACTTGTAGCTCTCTCTTGCTTCTCTTGATATTGGTGATGATGCAACGACAACTGGAAGTGGAATCGCCTCTTCTTCCCATCCATGCTCTAGTTTTGCTGAACATGCATCTTGTTCTATTTTTAATGATGAGGATGAGGATCAATATGACATGTATTAAGAATCTATGTAATTGCAGTTGTCTTAAGCTCATGTTTTATTTCATTTTCAGCACATACAACCTCATTTATAAAGGCTGATTTTGGATGTATAACCTCATCTATAAAGGTTAATTTTGGATTTTGTTGCTTGCATCATGTAATCAATGATATTGATCATCTATGGGAGTTAGTATAGACATTATTTTCCATCTAAAATGTCATTTATGTGTTTTATTATGTTTTTGTTGCAAGATAATGTGTTTATATATATATATATATATATATATATATATATATATATATATATATATATA
>JASDQU010241521.1:72142-109195 GCA_032191745.1 Picea mariana
TATATATATATATATATATATATATATATAAACCAACACTACAATCACTGGAGTTTCACTGACATCTAACCCATAGATCCTTCTCAGGTCCAAGTGCACATCTTTAGCACAGATCACTCCATTCTCTGGAGTTTTATGGGCATCGTACCCACTAGAAATCAAACTGTGATTAATCACCTATAAAAACCATCGATAAAGGAATGCTAGATATACAAACACTTCAATCTGAAAAAACAGATCAATAAGCTTCATTTGCTGTACTCAGTCACATCATTTTGTATTAACAGAAAGAAAGAATTAGAATGCAATTGGCTCAAAACTTCTATTGTCTAACCACTCCATTGGAGTACCCTGTCTCTCTTTTATAGTGAAGAGAAGACTAAGGTTTACAATGACTCTAGACTGTACTAGTGGTGTGCCTAGCTAGAAGCCCTAACCCTAATTTCCTAGGAGAATGTGCCCTCCAAAATCTGGAACTATGCTTCTAAAGATAGCAACTTCTAAGATGGCACATGCATGCATGCACCTGAACCATTGACTGTCTACTAAACTAGTGTTGTGCCATCATTAACTATGCTGCTGTCTCAACGGCAACAGTCAAACCTGCACAGGGCATGGGAAGGCTGGAATGGATCTGCTGTTATGTGCCACTGCTGAAGCTGCTGCTGCTGAAGGAGAATCACCTCGAAGCAACGAGGTAAAACTAACAGTATGCGATCTCACAATGCTTCAACTCTTTCACTGTGAATCCCAGATGTGCTCTCAACTCCGTTGCTTTGATACCATATCAGAAATTGCATAAACAACAGCAGGAAATGCAGACCAACAAAATGACACAGAACCATTTGAATTGAATGTGTTTTTCAAAAGATATGAAGGTCATTTACCTAGCCTGAATGAGAGTGATGGTCTGTTTTATATTCCTCAACATCTAATTATTAAATATGGCTTAGTTAATATTAACTTTTAAGTCACGACTCATGACAACTTAACTTTATAACATGACTTTATTATAAAATAAAGTTCCCAACTTTATTACCTTTTTTTGGTTGTTTTTACGTGGTGCTTTCATACTTGCTAAACGAAAGTGGTAATAGAAAGTACTTTTCTCATCACAGATACTTACTTATGGGATTTGCAAGAGATATGAAGACCCAAAGAAAAGAGGGAAAGCTTTGCATATCTGTTTCAGATATACGAAGAAATATGTTAAAATATATATGTGCTAATGAAAGAAGGCTTAAAATGGTCTTAATTAATTCCTAAAGTGAATCAATATCTTAAAAACCATATGTCACATATTATAGGGTATAGCATGCTTAACTTCAATTTATCTTAACTTGATATAACTATAAAAGTATAGCTTACTGCAAACAATCTTATATAGAAACTACTGTACTAAAATGTAAGTGTATAACTACAGTGTAAATAAACGGATACGATAATCCATGAGCAGGTGCCTGCATTATAAGATAAGAATTGTAACTTGTCTTAGTTTAATGGAACATTTTTTTTTGCCAAGGAAAACCTTGCAGGGAAACCCAAGGGATGCTTCCCCAAATTTGTGGATGGCATCCATAGTGAACCCATCTGCATAGACTAGTGTGTGTAACCCTGGGGGATTTGAATTGGGCACTTGCTGGTATGGAACTAGCCAAATGCCCAACGACATTGGCGACAACCGGTTGAGCTAAACCCTTAGGCTAAATTTAATGGAACATTTATATACTTAAAAGTTAATACTAAACTTCATGACATCAAATAACGAGGTAAGAATATACACATAGCACGTCAAAGGGAGCCTGAATAATTATGAGAAAAAAATCTAGAGTGGAAGGGCATAGTTGGGAACAACTATGTGCGCTTGTGGAAATTGCAGGGAGATAGAATGTTTTGTCATTTATGCCTTTAGGGCAGACAATGATAATGCTGTTGATAGTGATGAAGATGTTTTTTTTTTACAGAAACTGAAAGATTTTTTTTATATATAAAAGGCACGACCATAGTCGCTGTTTACAAAAAAGGTGTGCTGGTTCAAGGACCCAGCTACTAGTATTTCTGATAGCTTACTACAAGGACCTGTCCAAAAAAAGACTGCTGCTGATATCTAGAAAAACAAAACTGTTCTAGCTACTGCTTACAATCTGAGGCTACTAAACATAGCCATAATTACAAAATTTTGGGACTGTCGACCATTCTTACTGCTTCTTGTCCTTTGGGCTTTGAGCTTCTTCTGGAGGCAAGTCCAGAGCGACGTTCAGGTCTGGCAGGACCGGGACGACTCTACTCCCGCACTCCTCGCTTTGGCTTTGATCTGCGGAGTCCTGGGCTCTGGTTCCATGCAATTCTTCTAGTCTTTCACCTTGTCTTCTTAAGAAATCAACCTCATCTTGGAGCTGGTTTATTAGGGCTCGGTGTTGAGACAAGGTTTCCATCGTAAAGCTTAGAGTGGTGCTGTGTGAATCCAATCTTAGGACCAGATGCTGGGTGGTGATGAAATTGTCATCCACCCTCTCCTCCTCTCAGTTTTCCGGTCCTGGGCACTGATTCATTTTGGCGGTTCCACTGGATGGCGTGTCTTTTCTGAGATTTTTGATGTGGTCTGCGCCTGCACTTCCAATTTTGCTGCCTGGGTAAAAGTCTTGTGTGTGTCGCTAGGCTCTGGGCCTTCTTTCAGAGGCCGCTTCTCTTCGGACTGGATTGCTGCTTAGAGAGCCCAATTCCAATTGGATCCTATTCCAATCTCCCTGCTTGGTTCCTTCGCGATGGTGTTTCCTGTTATGCCCTTTGGGCAACCCGATGCTATCGCCGCGCTCTTGAGTCGTGGCCTTTACCTCCTCTGTCTCTGCACTGCAATTGCTATTTAAAAACTGGCTTGAAATTCCAGAGCTTTTCCCTTCGCTTGATAGACTTTTTAAGTCACTAAACTTCCCGTGGATGTAAAAATAGTGAATCCGACTCTGTCCTTCCTGTAATCCCCTTATGGCATCCATTCTTGAACGTGCGAAATGACACCCATGAGATGAGGTGGACTGCTCTACCATCTTCCTCGTGCTTTGGAGCCTTACTTCAATCTTTTCCAATTCCGTTATCTTGCGCGACATTAATGGAGGGGTAAGGGGAGAGGTGATGGTGCGTGGTGGGTGTGACCTCATATGCAGGATCCCACTGGGGGTGAACCTCTTGTGGCACTGGATATCCAAATTCGCCGGCTGCGACGTACTACTTCTGACATTCCTGGATTTGGCTAAGTACACTGATCCCCCGGGCAAGTCGAGAATTCGTCCTGACGAGTTGTTGTGCTGGAGAGCCACGTGTAATTGGCTGTTGGGTGAAGTGCCAACGCGAGTGAGCTGGGGCATTGGAGAGGAGTTAAGGGGGTGCTAGGAACTCAGTCCTACCTAGAACTTCCAAGTGAACTGTGCTTCTGCCTATGGCTTTGTTAGCCTGTTCATCTGCGCTTCAGTTGTTGGCTCGTCGAACATGATAGAAGGTGGGGAGCATGGAAGAAAGTGTATCCCTGGTTCTATCTATGATTCTTTTCAGGATTGAGTTCTTTGGGTTTGTGCTTTTAATGAAGTACCTTATTATCGTCTTGGAGTCTCCTAGGATGATCAACTGGTTGATTTGACGATCCTTCGCTATTTGGGCCCCTTTGAGAAGTGCATAAGCCTTTGCTGAGTTGTTGGTGGTTATTCCTAGATTCCATGAGTAAGTTAGCAGCCTTTGTCCTCTAGCGTTGAACATAACCCCTCTTGCACCTGCCTCCCCTTTCAAATTGAAGGACATGGGGGTGGGCTTTGATCCACTTATGTGTGCACAGGTCACGATATGATTTAATATAATATCTCTGGGTGCAACCACACGTTCGATCACTACCTCAAGGTGCCCCCATGGCTTTAGGTTAGGCCCTCACAGGAATTAAACCTTGCCCAACAATGAAAAAATCCTCGCTTTCCACCATTGGATCCAACCCCATGGGCTTAAATTGAAGGACATGGGGGTGGGCTTTGATCCACTTATGTGTGCATGGGTCACGATACCATTTAATATAGTATCTTTGGGTGCAACCACACGTTTGAACACTACCTCAAGGTGACCCCATGGCTCCAGGTAAAACCCTCACGGGAATTGAACCTTGCCCAACACTCAAAAACTCCTCGCTTTCCACCATTGGATCCAACCCCTTTGGGCGATAGTGATGAAGATGTTACTTGGGGATAAAATGATCTTTTCTTTTTATTAAGGAGCTGTACGTCAAATGGAGCCCAAATAATTATGAGAAAAATTCTAGAGTGGAAGGGCATAGTTGGGAACAACTCTGTGCACTTGATGGAAATTGCAGGGAGATAGAATGTTTTATCATTTATGCCTTTAGAGAAGACACTGATAATGCTGTTGATAGTGATGAAGATGTTACATGGGGATAAAATGATTTTTTCTCTTTACTAAGGAACTGTACAGCAGTTAAATTAAGGAAGTGTACAGTAGTTAAATTTTGAAATTCATTTTTCTCTCTGTTTATTTTGTTTTCACCAGGGTTCTCTTTGAAAGTAAACTAAGGCTTATATTTTGTTATTCTGTTGTGTAGAATATTTGTATATGTATTAGTATTTTCAGGTGCTAGGTATGTATTTGAGTGGGTATCTGCATAAAACCTAGTGCATTTAGTTACTATGTTGTTGCGTAGTTCACATGACTATTATTTTAAAATGATGCCATTCTTTTATCAATTCTATGTGGTTGATTGTAGTTTTCATTTTCAGTTCATTTTAGCTTCTTTCTATATCATAGTAAGGTTCTTACGGTCCTGTGTTATTGTAGGTGAAAGATAAACAGGTTGATCGAATCCGTAACCTATTTCGGCGACAACTATCAGTACCATTGAGTGACATTGATTCAACACTTCAAGATTACAAATTTTGGGAAGAGCAGAAGGGAACTGTAATTGGGAATGACACAGATCAGTTAACTGGACTTCCTTCCAATGTGATATCAGGCTATAAAAGGGCTCTACAAATGTACAATGCTCGTGCTGGTTATGAAGAAAAGGTGGCTGGAGGAAAGCATGCGGATGCTGAGCTATTTCAAAATTACCTGGTAATCATTCTATTATGTTCTGAGCTACTTGGTGTGCTACTTATTAGTGGATTGGAATTTCCAATCATCTTGTTTCTCTCCTATTTCTCTTTTGTTTTCAGTAGAGCTTATGATTGTTGCTTAGCTCAAGAAGGAAAACTCTTTTATCAATTTGACGGAATCCTGATTTTTGTATTTTTATCCGCTTTCAAATCAAGAAAGATATATCAATCTCATTCCTTACAAAATACTAAGGTGTATCTTTTTTTAGATTGAGAAAGAGATATATGAACCTAATCCCACATGGAATACTAAGGTGCATGATTCTTTCTTTTCAGATCTCACATGGAATACTAAGGTGCATGATACTAAATTGTGAGAAGGTACAAGTGAAAAAGCTTCATGGCTCCATGGGCCTTGTTACAATAAAATGTAGCACACCTAAAGTGTAAAGTCCCAAGCACAAGGTGTTAGTTTGTGTGACTTGGGATGGCTAGCCACTGTCACCACAATAACTCTTCCTCTCTCTTTAGGTTGGTTCTTCTCCAACTCAAGAGGGAAGTCTAAGTCCAATTTGTTTAAGTGTGTCAATGAAGTGTTTCTGGACCAACGAGTTTAGGTAGGAATCTGGTTTATGGTGTTTCGAATGAAGGTGTATATGTATAGGTTCCAACCAAGTTCCAAGTCTAATGTAGGATAGTTTGTGTTAGGTTCTTAGATGTGTGTTAGATCTGAAAGTTAAATGATCATACGTTGAAGTGATGTTTCAGATTTACAATTAAATTGAAAGAATTGAGCAGGTAAAGTAAAAAAGTGAAGGTGCAATGCTCAAATATGCAATCTAGAAATAAATTTTTGTGTTCATTTTGGCATTGTTGCCGGGGATAAAAGTCCTTTCTTCCCGAGTTCAAAATTTTTAAATTTGCAAACCTTTGATGGGTATTAAACCAAAACTTTAGATCATTCATGCTCATCTAGCGACTCCATTGAGTGAGGTTGTGTCCACAAGATACCCTACTAGGACTTACTCACAAAGCCTTGTTCACCCAAATCCAAAACCCGAGAGATATCTTAGAAGAAGGGTAAACAAGATTTATTTTTTCAAATAGTTTAAACCTTGACCACATAGTTGAAGATTTTAGGTTCTTGTTTGAAAACTTAGATTCACAAATCATGGCTTCTCCTCACCCTGGGGTGAGCACGTGTATAAAGCCCTTGACATATCGAGAATCCAAGGATTCCTTCATGACATGCCCAAGAAATATAACAAGTGGCTTCCAAAGTTTGCTAGTAATAATGTAATTACTGTTGAGGATCATTTGGCGAAATTCTATGATGCAGCTAGTGAAGCCAATGATCCCCAAGACCATGGAGATGTGGTAATGAAACCCTTTTCTCTATCTTTGGAAGAAGATGCTAAAGTTTGGTTTAGGGGTCTAATCGATAGGAGTATTAGAAGTTGGCAAGCTTTTCATGATGTTTTCATGAAATGATGGTCCATTAGAAAAGATGGCAGGATGTTATTGACCCAACTATGTTACCCCTTCACATCTAGGGGTATCCGGAGGAGTTTTTCTCTTATGATCCATATCACAAACAATTGTCCCATAGATGCGATCCATGGTTCTCCATAGACAGTTCACCGATGATGCTCCCACATTTTTCTCAACTCACTCTCATTTGATGACTACAATGCTTGACATACATGAGGTAACTTGTTTCGATTCTTCATATCAAGTGTTAATGCCTTATGTACCTATCATGAAAGTAGTGATCATCGGTTGAGTCAGATAATGGATCATGATGTTGTAAATGTGTGCCTTTTGCCTTGTTTCACCTTGGTGGTCATCATCATCCACTAGATAAGTGTTGTCACTCTTGGGTATAGTTGTACTACAAGGGGGGGGGGTTTGATAGGGGTAGTGTATCCATATCCCAATCCATACCTAACATTGTCCATTTCTCTCAACTCCGTTGTCCCTGCTTTTGAGTTGGTGGTCAATGATGGTCCATTAGAAAAGATGGTAGGATGTTATTGACTCAACTATGTCACCCCCTCACATCTAGAGGTAACTGGAGGAGATTTTTTATCCTATGAACCATATCACAGACGACAACCCCATATACGAGATCCATGGTTCTCCAAAGACGGTTCACCAATGATGCTTCCACATTTTGCTTAGCTCACTCACATTTGATGACTACAGTGCTTGACATACATGAGGTAACTTGTTTCAATGCTTCATAGTAAGTGTTAATTCCTTATGTACATGTCATGAAAGTAGTGATCATCGGTTGAGTAGGATAATGGATCATGATGCTCTAAATTCGTGCCTTTTTCCTTGTTTCACCTTGGTGGTCATCATCATCCACTAGATAAGTGTTGTCACTTTTGGGTTGAGTTGTACTATTGGGGGGTTTTGATATGGGTAGCGTGTCCATATCCCGATCCATACATAACATTCTCCATTTCTCACAACTCTGTTGTCCCTGCTTTTGTGTTGGTGGTCATATGTCACACATATAGGTTCATTCTTCATAATCCCATGAGAAGGAGCTTGAATGCTCGAGTTTGCTGCAACTTGATAAAATAAGGAAAATAGCAAGATGCTAAAATCAAAATGCAAAGTAGATGATAGAAAAGAAATGTCAAAAAACCAAAGGAAATAAAGCATGAGCAATGGCCCCTCGCTACGAGGCCATCACCCCAAGTCCTATGCAATGAATGCATTCCTAGAAAAGGACTAAATAAAGCAAAGCATAAGTCAAAAGCCACAAAAAATTAAATGAATAAAGAAAAAGGCAAAAAGGGTTTTGGAAAGACACAATGCCAAGGAAAGAGCAACTCATTGCATAAGTGATCCCTCATTACAAAGGGGCTCATGTGGATCAATATCTTACATAATCTCACGTGATTATGCAATACCACTCATGAAATCAACTCCAAACCATCCCATCTATCATTACACATGCTCCTTGATAGGTTTCTTGGGAAATACTTATTTTCTTGGGTATTGGCACATGTAATAGGGTCTAATGATAACCCTCCCATACTTAAAATTGGCAAATTGTATGAATTCTATGAGTTATTTTGAAGTTTGAGGACGATGCTTAATGTGATCTACCTAATGGCATTTACATTTGAAATGACTCACTTCTTATGTTGTATTGGACTTGTGTACATGCCTCTGGATTGATGGCTACATTGGGTCACTTGAGCCCCTCTTTGGATGATGTACTTTGCATGGATATGAGCTTTGGTCCTTTGGAGGACTTTGAGGAGGCCACCTTGCACACATGATGGAGGATGTCCCACTTATTATGGAGGACATTGGGCCTTCTTTGGGGACGTCACACTTTGTGAGATGACCGAGCACCTCGGGAGAGGGCGTGCCACCTTTTTGAGGGGATGTTACACCTTTTGGAGATGACTTTACACTTGGAGGATGAAAATTTACACCCTTTGGAGGGAATGCTTTAGTTTGGAGCTCCTACACATGCCTCTTTACACTATTTTAGTGAGCCATCCACTCTTGGAGACCCCACGGCCACACGTGTGACTATGAACATGCATTTATGGAGGACATCTTACCTTTTGAGCATTTTACTTCATCTTGGGAGCATCATTTGGGGTCTTTTGACCTATCCACTCTTGTATCATGGATATTTTATGTATTGTGACCTTATCTCTAGGGCTTGTAAAGATATAAAGACAATTTTACAGTTTCTTAAGGCTTATGCTAGGAAAATATTTTAATTTTAATGAGAAGGCACTAGTCTTCTCCCATCTAGTCAATCTAAATTCCAAAATTTCTTGTTTTCATTTTATGTTTTAGGGTAAATTTAGGGTTTTGTGACAGCTTGTCCTAATTTCCAACCATCTTATACCCTAGACATCTTGACTTTTGTGCATGTACTTGACCTAAAAATCATATTTATTGCATGAATTAGCCTTGTTACTTCAGATTTCTGCAAATTTAGGGCTAAAAGTCTTTATTGGCTGTTATATGCATGTTAATTTTAAGATTTTACAAGTAAAACAAACCCTAAATCTATCCATTGTTTTAGCCCTAATTTCTACTAGCTTACATCTTGTTTAAAGGGCTAAAGTGTATTGCTGTTATAACTTGTTTACTGCTGTACATTTTCATCTTTTACACAAGTTTTGTAACAATGATTGGTAATTTTCAGATTTGTAGTGTTTGGGGATTATTTTGCATAAGATCATTACTTGACAAACTCCCTAGAATAGCCTTAAATCACATCAAACCCAAATCTGGAATTTACTTTGAGTAACCATCTAGTTCATAACTTGCTTGATATATCTAGTTGGTGGTTAATTGGGTAGTTATCGAAGAGACCTTAGACTTGATTGTGTCTTGCCTTAGGAACCCTAGAGGCTACTAGGGAAACCTCCCTTGTGTTGGATTTGTCTTTCACTAAAATGAGAGAAGTTGTTGCCTAGGTGACAGTGGTAACACTTGTAATATTCCACTCATTTTGTTCCTTGTGAAGGCTTTGCACTAGGGTGTGAGATTGTGTGATAACAAACTACATGAAATAAAGAAAAAAGAGAATGACACTGCAAAAGAATTCGATGATAAGTTTAGGAAGTTGGTTCATAATGTTCCCGAGAAGATTAGACCCTCAGATGATGCACTCCTCTTACATTACACCAACTGCTATGATGGACATTTTGGCCTTATGCTGAGAGATAAATTTCCTACTACCTTAGAATTCGCATAAGATTGAAGAAAATATGCTCTCTGGTAAGGTAGATTCCTTAGGCTCTTCAAGAACATCCATTTCAAAAGCAGAAACCAAACATAGAACCATTAACACAACTAAGCTTGCTCCTGATCCCATCACTACATTAGTGGAAGCAATTAAAGAATGGAAACTAGTTTTACCCAACAAAACACAACCATGCAAAACAAATTGATACAATTAGAGAGAGCTCAACAAAATCAATACCACCTAGGGGAATGGTGGATGGGAAAGAAATAGGGGTCCCCCAAACCAGAATTGAAGATAAAATAAAAGCCAAAGACTTTTCGTGCCTTTGAATCCTAATAATGCGGTTGAACATGAGACATTGCCTTGGTGTATAACTTGTCAAGATTCTTGTGATGAGAATGCATGTCCATTAACCATACAAACTAGAGAAACAAGGGGAGATTCCCCTGAATTTGAAAACATGATTTTTTGTAAAGGATGATTATTTTGCACATAATGCATATGATTGGAATAATGAATATGATAATGTTTACAATGTTCAAAGGAAAATGTTTAATGTTAATGAAAATCAAATGAGGCAAATCAAAGGCCAAAGCATTGATGCAAATGTCATAACTAGAATGTATGGAAAGATGCCATCACAAGAAGAAATAAGGACGAAGATAAGGGAGAAGGAATGGAACACATATCGAAAGAAGAAGCAACCCATTTCTCCTCAAAATCATGAAAGCCAAATTGCATAAAGAGCTCTCGAAAATATAACCAAGGACAAAACATAGGAGCCATCAAAGAGTTGAACGTAGAAAACCCTTTAGTGAGTACAACTTCAGAAATTAGCCTTGACTTGACCAATGTGATATCAAACTTGAAAGTGACAGTCCCTTTTATGGAATTGGCCAAACTTCCCAAACAAAGATAGAAATTGAAAAAACTGTTTGTGGATAAAGTTAACGAAGATTGCCCAATAATTTTATAGTCCATGAACCATGGGAGACAAAATGGTAGTCACAACCCTTTCTTCATTACCTTGATAGTTAATGACTTGTTATTGCATAATTGAATGATTGATTTTGGTGCATCAACGGATGTCATTGCTGATGGCACTATAGCTTCAGGAGGTATTCCCACAAGAGGCCAAGGTGTCCAGCATGTGGGAATCGTCGTTGGCACCAGATTAGCCTTTCGTTTCAGTGAAATCGACCTTGGAATGAGGCTAGGGCCTCATGGGAAAGTTGATTGGCTTTGTGGGCTTGTGTGGGGGTGCTACACCCACAAAGATGATTAAAATATTCTAATTAATTGTTGAGTTTAGAAGGGGTGCCTAAACTCACTCATTGGACTTGTGTATAAAGGAGAGAGGTTATTGCGACATTTGATCATTGTGCATAATGGAGTTAGCATAAGTGAGAGTGCACTTGTGCTAGGAGCTTGGAAATTTCAGCAAGGGAAATTCTGCATTTATGGAAAATCTGGCCTAGGGTTTGGAGGAGGATTTTTTGTTTCTGTCACAGTCAAGGAAGGCTTCTTTTCTAGCCAAGGAGGACACACGTGTGAGGTCACACATGTGAGGGAGAAGTAGAGGTAGCAATCCGCACTTGTTGAAGGAATAGTACAGTCGCACGTGTGAACAGGCCATACAACTCGCACATGTGAGTAGAAAATTGTACGGACAGGCCGTACACAGGTCTGTGCATGAACAAGAAGGTACAATAGATCTACACGTGTGGAGTGGCTGAACAGTTCGCATGTGCGAGTGTGTTGGGTAGGTACAACAGTCCTTACTACCGACGTTAGCAGTCGTACGACTGACGTCAGTGAGTGTACAGGTGGAAGCTCGCAGATTTGCAGGCAGAGGTGATTTCTTGGTATTTTGTCGATTTTGGTTTTTGCTGATTTTTCTGATTAAGGAGGTCAAGGTTGTCCTCAGATTTTTGGTGAAATTGTATTGGCTGGGAGGGCTGGTTCCACCCTTAGGATTTCTGAATTTGACAAAGTTACAGAACATAAATTTTGTCTCTTGTGTATTGATGATTCATCTCTGATCTTGTTGTTTCCGCTGCATATATTTTCAGTGTAAAATTGTTCAGTGATAACAACTAGGGTTTACTGTTAGTTCATTAGGAAGCAATTTTCAGATCTGAAAATTATTCACATAGAGTTGCATGTGAAAATTTGACATGGTATCAAAGCTTTGGATTTGAAGAGAAATGGATCATCTTGAGACACATTTTTTGGCTACAACACTGGAGGAGTGTTGTTCTTGTTCTTGTTCTAGGAAGGTCAAAATGGTGAACATATTGAAGCTTGAGGACAGGTTGGAAGGGGCAACCAACTTCCGAGCTTGGAAGGCAAGGGTTCTCCTTCTGTTGGAAGAAAATGACCTTAAGGAGTATGTTGAGTGTGGTTGTAACTTCTATCGATTCGCCAGAATTGACAACACACAAGAAGAAGGAAGTGAAGGCCAAGTGGGTGTTGCTAGAATCCATGAAGGATCACTTGATCCCTCACATTGTTGAGAAGACATCTGGCAAGGAGATGTATGATGCTTTGGTAGGCCTATACCAAAACAAAAATACTGGCAGGAAGTTGCATTTGAAGCACCAACTTCAAATTGTGAGGATGTCCAGTGAGGACATAGTTGTGAGCTACCTTATGAAGATTTATCAAATCAGTGATCAGCTTGTAGCGATTAGTGAGTCAATTGAGGATGCTGAGTCGGTGAATGTGGTGTTGAGAGGTCTTCCCAAGTCTTGGAAATCGTTTGTGTAGGGGATCTGTGCATGAGAGAAGTTACCAGACTTTGATAGACTATGGACTGATTGTATATAGGAGGAGACCTGGTTGGTGTCCACAGATGATATGGATGGTATGGTGAAGAATAACAGTGATGAGAACCAAGCCCTTGCAGCCCACACTAGGAAGGGAAGAAGAGGTTCTCTAGGCAGAAGAAGTTCGCCAAGGAGGAGAGCTTCTCTTGAGAGAGAAGCATCTCCAAAACCAAGACGGAAGAAGGATCTCAGTAAGATCAGATGTTTTGAGTGTCATGACTATGGTCACTATGCTTCACAGTGTCCACACCGGAGGGGAAGGGGAAGAAGGCAACAAACATCAACAACAGAGGTTGATGAGGTTGCAGATAAGTTCCAGAGGGAGATCTTGTTGGTCTCTGCCCTTTTAGGTTCAGTGTCCAACAGGGGAACTTGGTTGGTGGATAGCGGGGCATCTTGCCATATGACGAGTTATTAGCCTCCAAAAAGAGAAGTCGACCCAGTCAAGTGAGATAGAGTAGTATAAATCAAGGGAACTAGAGCTCATTTGTCACACACTCTCACAACTGCATAAGACCAGTGGTGCGCAAGTTTGGAGAGGAACTGCAGCTGCAGTTGCAGCTGCTGCAACTGGCATTTTGGTTTTGGCTTGGACTTTCTCTTGGTTATGGTTTGGAATTTCTGCTTGGCCTTAGGTTATTCTTGCTTGGTGCACTAGCCTTGGAGTAAGGTGTGCTACCTTGGTTGGCTATTGGTTTGCTTCAAGAATTATTCAGTTTGTCAAGGTTAAGGTGCTCGGGGGTGGCCTTCGTGCCTATGGTGAAACGAGCACACCTATTTTTCTAACAATTTATGGGCCCACACTATATTCGGACAGTCTAACCGCTGGAAGATAGATTGGGAAGATTTGATCAGTTACAGTTGCAGTTGCAGTCAAAGTTTTGCTGCAACAATGAAACCTTAACCCTCTTGTTAAGGCACCTTAAGTGAAGAGCTTGACCTAATTCCTGGATAGCCTAGTGTGCCCTAGCCTAGCACACCTCTTGGTACT
This sequence comes from Picea mariana, assembly GCA_032191745.1. NCBI lineage: Eukaryota > Viridiplantae > Streptophyta > Pinopsida > Pinales > Pinaceae > Picea > Picea mariana. Next base: position 85,778 of record JASDQU010241521.1, read on the forward strand.
CTCAGCAAGCCAAGGCGTCAAGTTTGAGTTTTTGGTCAAAGTCAAAGGTTGACCAAGTCAAAGTCAAAGGTTGTCCAAGTCAAAGCAGTCATGACTTACTCTATGAAGTCAGAAAACAAGTTAGAAGGGGCTTCTAACTTCAGAGCATGGAAGACAAGGATTGACCTCATCCTTGCCAAGAATAAAGTGTTGGATATTGTGGAAGGCAAGATCATGGAACCACAATTTGAAGCAGGAAAAGAGAAGGAACCTCAGAATGTTGCAGTTATGGAGAAGTTCAAGGACAATGACATCAACGCTATGAGTATCATAGTGGACTCTGTAAAAGACCACTTGATACCCTACATCTCTCATCTTGACTTCATCTAAAAAGCTATACAATGCCCTAACTAACCTCTTCTCAGTCGGAAACATTGGACAAATAATGAGTTTGAAGAATGAGCTCCGTGACATGAAAATGAATGATGATGACAGCATAACATCATACTTTGTAAGAATCTCTTAGTTAAGAGATCGACTACAAGCTATTGAAGAAATCATTTCAAAAGAGGAACTAGTAAATATAGTACTCAATGGCCTTCCCAAGACATGGGATGCATTTGCCACAAGCATGAACACAAGAAAGGAGTATCCCACATTTGAAGAACTTTGGACTTGCTGTGCACAAGAAGAATCAAGGATTAGCGCAAAAGAAAAATCCCAAAAGGAATATGATGATCAAGCCTTCACAACAAAATTCAAGAATTTCAGGAATAAGAGGAAGTTTGGCTTAAGGAAGAAACCAAATCAAGAAAAAGATATGTCAAAAATACAATGCTTCAACTGTCGAAAATATGGTCACTACAGGAACCACTGTCGTGAGTTAAAGAAAAGGAAGGAAACAGACGAAGCAACAATTGCCGAAGAAGGGAACCCTCAAAGAAAGCCAAGCAGGATAAAACAAACTTCTTCTTCTAGTCAAGGTAATGATATTCTTCATAGTTCTTGTACATACCATGTTTACATAGTTCCTTTACATATCATGCATATCTATTTCTTAGAAGAAAAGATGGTCAGTGAAACTATAACTATGGAAGAATAACAAGATAAGGATTGTTATTACGATGACTATAATGCACTTGAAAAAGATGAAGTACATTGACAATCTTTGGTGACAATTCCTGTGGAAGCCATTATACAAGTAACAACTGCTAGATGGGCCACAATCATAATCAAACTTGAAGAGACCAGAAAGAAGTCAGTAATCAAGAGGAAACTAGAATAAAGCTTGTGACACTTTGCAGAAAGCAACAAGGATGTAAACGAAAGCATGGACTCTCTTAGATGGAGGGAGCCAATTGCAGAATTCCAAAAGAAGAGCATGCATTCATGCATGAAACTGGGATTAGGAGGGAGCTAATCCTAAATGATATGATCCATTGAAGAATCCGTGAAAGTAGCAACCATGATCAACAACACGTGTTAAGTTTGACTCTAGAAGAAGTTTTCTTCGAAAATAAGCCTCAAGTATCCATGTTCCCCATTGAAAGTAGCAACCATGATCAACAACATGTGTTAAGTTTGACTATAGAAGAAGTTTTCTTCGAAAATAAGCCTCAAGTGTTCTTGGTTGTCCATCTACATCCATGTTCCTATGATGAAAGGAAGAAGTTGGAATCTTCAGGAAGGAAGGGCATGGAATCTATAGAAGACTCCATGGACCCAAAAGCTAAAGAGGAACATGAGGAAGAACATGAAGATTCCAAAAAAGAAAGAAAAGCCAGAACAACCAGTTATTATACTGAGAATCATAAGATTACCAGCTTGGTTTGAACCCACTAGAAGCAATCAAGTAGAAGGAATGGAAGTTGTGATGAAGAACAAGGTATGTAAGAAAATGTGAAAAAGAGTTATGAATGGAAGTATTGCGAGATTCAGAACTAGAGGTTCTTCCAGAAGGAGGGAGAAGACTATGACGATATCTTGTTCCAGTAAACCAGATATACCTCTTGTAGTATCCATGGATTGAAATTTACATGTAAAACACTGTTCTTCCCAATAAAGCAAATTGAGAAAGAAGCATATACCAGAAAGAGACCCATGTATGCAAATGGAAGAAGACCTTGTATGGATTCAAGCAACTTGTTGCAGAGTATCTCATATACAACAAAAGCGTGGCGAAAACTTCTTATGACAGAGAAAGTGTATCAGAATGGTTACTCAGAAGACTGGGATGATGGATTGCAAATCTATGGCAAACTCTCAGATCTGAAGAAGTTGAAGAGACTCTAATCCAGTGGACCCGTCTCTGTATTGACAATTGATTGGCTCGTTAATGTATTTAATACTCAACCAGATATTTGTTTTGTGGAACGTTTAAACTATGACATACAACTGCATGAATTTATCAATTCAGATTGAACAGGGAGTGCAGATAACAAAAGAAGTGCTACTTGAATATGTTTCAGTTTGAGCTTTGCCACGATGTCATGGGCTAGCAGGAAAGAAAAGTCTGTTGCACTCAACACTACAGAAGCATAGTATATTGTAGCTTGTGATGCTTGTACATAAGCAATGTGGCTCCGTAAGTTGGTTTCTAGACCGTCTAATCAGGTGCTGAATTCGACCATAATATATTATAAAGAGCTATGGGAAGCTTTCGGAGAAATCGGTTTTCCATGACAGGCCGAAGTACATTGAGATTGAGCATTATATTCTTCGTGATAAAGTCCAGAAGAGAGAAGTGGTTCTCCAGTATATCTCCACAGATGAGCAAATAGCAGATATTTTGGTAAAGCCTCTATCCAAGATGAAAAGTTTGCGTACTTAAGAGATAAGCTGGGGCTCATGGTGACAAATTCCTTATTGGAAAAGGAAGTGATTACTCCCAGGTTGGGAGGGAGCACTGATATGTTATTGATTTATGGACGGTCATTTTCCAGTTCGGAAAATGGTCCAGGATGGGCAGTTCCTTTCCAGTTCGGAAAGTGGTTCGAGATTTCTGACAGACATGCATTTTCCAGTTCGGAAAATGGTCTAGATCGGACAGTCATTTTTGTAATTACGAAAATGGTCCGATAGATTGTTGATGTACCATAGACAACGATTCCCCTTGTGGCCAGTGTGGGGGAATGGTCTAGGACAATCATTCTTCTTGGCAGTCACTCTGAGTAGTGGTAAAATAGAATGGTCCACGTTGCTGGGCAGTCATTCTTTTGAAGTTCACAATTATGAGTAGTTTCAAAGAACGGTCCGTTTTGGAGGTTGGTGCAGGACAATCATTTCCATAGGAAATGGTTTGGACAGTCATTCCCTAGGGAAGACTCATTCTCTCCAGGTTGCATTGTGATTAGTGCCGGAGGAATGGCCCAATTAGGTGAATGGTCCAGGTTCAACAATCAGGGACAGACATTCCCTAGGGTAGACTCAATCTCTTTAGGTTGCACTGTGATTAGTGCCGGAGGAATGGCCCAGTTCGGTGAATGGTCCAAGCTCAGAAATCAAGGACAATTATTCTTCTATGCTTGGGAAGAATAGTCCAGATAGCCCATGGTTGATGTTTTACTTTCTGAGTGTAGATGCTCTTCCAGATCTCATAGATGTGAGTGGAAGAATGGCCTAGATGACTCAATTTGTATCATGATATTGTTATACAGGTTGATATCAGATGATATGATTGTTGTAGAGACTGTATGTCTTTGGACAATAGTTGTATGCTACTGTGGTGGATGTGATCCACTGGTAGTGACTGTGTGTCACTGGATAGTAGCAGTGTGCTACTAGGAGTGGTTGTGTATCACTGGATAGTAGTTGTATACTACTATGAATAGACACAGTTGTGTTCTATTGGATGGCATTGTTCTGATTGCCATGGAGACTATCTAGTTGGATAATGATGATAGTGCTTGTGATTTGATCATGAGATAGCCTGTGTGGCTATGATGGTGCTACCGGTTGAATGGTTTGTTTGTGCTCAAGACCATTGCCTTTAATACCTCCCTAGCTAGGAGGGAGTGTTGATATTATGGTAGTTGTGGGACGTATTAACCTCCACGTGTAACCTTTATCAAGACTAGAATATTCCAGGAAGTAAGAGAAACCCTAAAACATTGGATAATAACCCTAGGAGACAAGTCAGCTCAAGAGAATATTTAATATTGAGTTATTATCCTCCAGAAAGAGAAGTCGGCCCACTCAAGTGAGATAGAGCATTATAAACAGAGGGTGTTAGAGCTCATTTGTCACTCACACTCTCACAACTGCATAAGACCAGTGGTGCGTAAGTTTGGAGAGGAACTGCACCTGCAGCTACAACTGCTGCAACTGGCATTTCGGTTTCGGCTTGGACTTTCTCTTGGTTATGGTTTGGACTTTCTCCTTGGCCTTAGGTTATTCTGATTTGGTGCACTAGCCTTGGAGAAAGGTGCGCTACCTTGGTTGGCTATTGGTTTGCTTCTGGAATTATTCTGTCTGTCAAGGTTAAGGTGCTCAGGGGTGGCCTTTGTGCCTATGGTTGGGTGATAATATTGCTATATTGTCTATGGTGAAACGAGCACACCTATTTTTCTAACACTCACTTCACTCACTCTCTCAAGCATAGCACAAGTTTGGAGCTGCAACTGCAAGAATGGAAGGTGGATTTTTTGGGGTGATTCTTGGTCTCTCTCTCTAGCGCTATCTAGCCTAAATTATGCGCTCTACCTTCTAGTACCTATTGGTGCTATTCTTGGTGACGTCTTGGAGTATATTGGTGGTATTCTTGGTGACGTCTTGGAAGAAGTGCAACTGCAACTGTTGCAGTTCGGTATCGTTCTTGTTCTATGGTTTTGGGACTTTATGTCTAGTGCACTATCTTTGGAGAAAGATACGCTTTCTTGGTTATTTGTTGGTTCTAGTGTTACTGTCGAAATCATTCTATCTAGCAAAGGTTATGGTGCTCGGGGGTGGCTGCGTGCCTATGGTTGGGTGACGATATTGTGATATTGTCTATATGGTAAAACAAGCACATCGAATATTCTAACGGTAACTATGTTGGAAATTCTAGAAGGTATGATTTTATCAACAATGTTGTAGATTTTTAATGACAAAAATCAGCAAGCTAAAATTTCTGTCAAACATTTAGCAACCTAGAGATAACCGTCTTTCATGAACTTTCGAAATGTTCCAAACCCATATTCAGAAATTACCATAAGCAAAAATACACATTGCTAAGCAAATATGCAGCGGAAATAAACACAATGGACAACAACCCATAAAACTCAGAAATTTAGGCAAATGCCAGGGAAAAACCCCAATGTGGGGAAACCCAACGAGATAGAGAGAGAGAGATCTTATTTATTGCTTCAGGAAAGTGTATTACAACAACAAAAATCACATTTCCAACCAAGAGAAATACCTCACAACACCAAACAATGCCCCACAATTTTCTGCCTTAGAAAATGTGTCCAAATCTGTACAATTGTATAACCTCAAATTTTGTCCCTCGAAAAATGTGCCCAATAGTGTGCTGTACAACTTGCACAGTGCGAACCAATAGTAGCAAGAAGACCTCCAAAATTTGCCTTGATTTTCGTGCCAAGAGGCTGCCTCGAAAATCGCACCCCTCTTCTTGCTGTACGGATCCATACAATACGACCCAACACAGAAAAATTAGAACAACACTACACACAGAAAATTGCCTTGGGATTTGTGCCCTCCTTGGGAAATGTGCCCACCAAGATGCTCACTTTCCTCTCTCAAGCTCTCTCGAAAAATCTATCTCAATCTCCTCTCGATGTGTCTTGCACACTACCCAATGCATTCTTTTATAAATCTGAAAATGACTTTTTCCCTCCAAAGTGTGTTTTCACCTTCCCCGACCCTAAATCCAAAGGCCAAGATTAGATCTTGCCATTTTCAAGATCAAGGGTCATGATCCATTCCCTCCAAAATGAATCACTTCAAATATTAAAGTAATTTCACTTTATTACATAAGTGTACTTTATGAAATAAAGTCACTCTAAAATTAGAAGGTACACTTTATTAAAAAGTCACTTTAATAAAAGAACCACTTTCTAACAACTTTATAAAAACCCATTACAAAGTCAAGTGCTTGGTAGTGTAAACATAAGGTTACATCCGCATTCAAGACAAAATATGCGGAGTACGTTCCGAGCTAAAAAGCTAACACTCCCTCTTAGGGAGGGAAGTACTCACTACCATCACTATCATTTGGTTCCATCACATTGTGCTTTGTAGGAGCTCCCTCTGATCCTGGAGCCATCCTCAACACCTGCGTAGAACTTGAACTAGAAGATCTTCTCCTGGCAACAACCCGGAACCCTGAGCTCACTTCATCCTGAGCATTGGTTTGATCAACCTGGCTAAGCCTCTTGCAAGTGCTCAGAAGAGACTCTCTCTCTTCTCTTGGAATGCGAGACTGAATCCTTTGCGCCACCGCAATCTCAGGAGCCTCCTCACGCTCCTCATCCGATGCTGAATCATACATTGAAGGTTGTCCTCTCAACATATACAACCTGTCCACCCGGTTACCGATCAACTGCAGCTCCTCTGGGTCCACTCCCTCCCTGTAGATAAAGACATGTATGATGTTCCCTCTTGAACAATACGCAATATCCTACATCCTCCAAGGTTGATACTGAGAGCAAGTTAACCCTCAACCTTGGAACAAAGAGAACTCCATCAAGCTCCAAGAGTCTCCCAAACCCGAGTTGGAATCTAACACTCCCAACCCCACGTACAACTCTCGCCATACCACCTTCATTTACCCCCTGTCGGCCAGGACCAGTCTCTGTGAAATCTAGGAATACTCGCCAGATTCCCGTCATGTGGCAAGAGGCTCCACTATCCACAATCCATCTGATATCACCTCCAAATCCTCTGCTGTTGACATTGAAAACTAGGGTCACCAAAGAAAATTCCCTGTCTTACTTTGAAGCAAAGTCCTCCATGGCTGCTGTAGCAGTTGTCTCAGGCCCTTCTGGTTCCTTCTTCTTCTTCATCTCAGGACAACGAGAGGCAAGGTGTTCGAACTGGTTACAACAATAGCATTTGACTTTACTCAAGTCCCTTCTGGAACTTCCTTTCTTCTTGCTTTTTGCAGTAAGAGTAACATTCTCATCAACTCCATCTGTCTTCTATTCACTGCTCTGAGATCTTTCCCGGATCTCCTCCTGAGTGAAATCATTCCACAGTCTGCTCCAATCTGGTAGATGCTCATGTCCCACCACACACTTCACGAAGACTTCCCATTCTTTGGTGAAGCCATTTAAGGCTATCCTCACCAACTCAAAATCTGTGATGACCTCTCCAACAACAACCAACTCATCTTTTACTTGAGCTACCGGGTAAGATAAGATGAGACACTCTCCTCCTTACCCATCTTGGTATCATGCAACTTAGCCTTCAAGGCCATCTTCCGGTTCTCATTCTTCACCTCAAACAAGTTCTTAAGTGCATCCCACATCTCCTTGGCAGTGTTTTTCTCAACCAAGTGTGGGATAAGGTGATCCTTCACCCCATCCAGAATAATCCTCTGAGCCTTGGCTTCCTTGACCTCATGCAAGTCCAAAGCAACAAGATCTCCTGTGGGAGCTGCCACAACAGAGTTGATATGGTTATAAATCTTGTTCTCCTTGAGAACAACTGACAATCGAACCTTCCACTGCAAATAGTTGGAAATGCCATCCAACCGATCCTCAAATCTAATGCTTGTAGCCATATTCCCTGTCACAACTCAAGGAAAAACAATCACACCCTTCCCTCTTCAACTTTGCCCAAAAATCACATTGCCCACTATCACTCAGAGACCAAGCTCTGATACCATGTAGATTTTTAATGACAAAAATCAGCAAGCTAAAATTTTTGCCAAACACTTAGCAACTTAGAGATAACTGTCTTTCATGAACTTCTGAAATGTTCCAAACCCATATTTAGAAATTACCATAAGCAGAATATGCAGCGAAAATAAACACAATGGACAACAACCCGTAAAACTCCGAAATTTAGGCAAATGCTAGGGAAAAACCCCATTGTGGGGAAACCCAACGAGAGAGAAAGAGAGATCTTATTTATTACTTCAGGAAAGTGTATTAAAACAATAAAAATCACATTTCCAACCAAGAGAAATATCTGCCTTGGAAAACGTGCCCAAATCCGTATAGTTGTATGGCCTCCTCAAATTCGGTGCCTCGAAAAATTTGCCCAACAGTGTGCTGTATGGCCTGCATAGTACGACCCAACAACAACAAGACCTCCAAAAACTGCCTCGATTTTCATGCCAAGAGGCTGCCTCGAAAATCATGCCCCTCTTCTTATTGTACGGACTGTACGGATCCGTACAGTACCCGTACAGTACGACCCAACACAGAAAAAATAGAACAACACTACACAAAAAAAATTGCCTTGGGATTTGTGCCCACCAAGATGCTCACTTTCCTCTCTCAAGCTCTCTCGGAAAATCTCTCTCAATCTCATCTCGATGTGTCTTGCACACTACCCAATGCATTCTTTTATAAATCTGAAAATGACATTTTCCTCCAAAGTTTCTTTTCACCTTCCCCAACCCTAAATCCAAAGGCCAAGATTAGATCTTGCCTTTTTCAAGATTAAGGGTCATGATCCATTCCCTCCATAATGAATCACTTCAAATATTAAAGTAATTTCACTTTATTAAATAAGTGTACTTTATGAAATAAAATCACTTTAAAATTAGAAGGTACACTTTATTAAAAAAGTCACTTTAATAAAAGAACCACTTTCTAACAACTTTATAAAAACCCATTACAAAGTTAAGTGCCTGGTAGTGTAAACATAAGGTTACATCCGCATTCAAGACAAAATATGCGGAGTACCTCCTGAGCTAAAAAAGCCAACAAATGTAAGCAAAACTCACAAAGTCACTGAAGATATATGGAATTAGAATAAAGAAACAAGTAAGAAGAAAGAATATTTAAAGACTGATAATGTGACAAGGATATAAGGAGAAAAGCCTAAACCAGAGAAAATCATAGAAATGGTAAAGTATAAAGCAATAACTTATCAAAGAAATGGGAGTGATAATGCTAGCAAGTCAAGACAAAAAATTCCTAAAGCTTCCACTCCAAATACAGATTTGAGTGTTGATTTGGGTAGTTGGATTGCAAATGCTAAAGTGTTGGTTCCAGTATCTGAACTCATTAAGATCCCTTCACAGAAAGGAAAATTGTTAAAAGCTATTAAGGGTCTTGTTATCGCTCAATTTGTACTTTTGATCAAAGGAAAGGTTAATGGAGAGCAAATTGGTGTAACTTGAGGTTATCCTATCACTGTCACCTCAATAGGATGCCTCTTTCTATTTAGGGTTGATGGCCCAGGGAAGACGTCCTCGGTGACCTGGGGGTTTGAGAAGGCAAGGCTAAGATGTCTATTAAAGGGTCCCCTCTCAAAAGTCACCACTGATCAGAAAGTCCCGGGGTTTTAACCAATGAAGTAATGAAATATCAAGATGTACCTGCCTGGAACAAAGCAACAAAAAAATATGTCTTTTGCAAGTACAACTTGCTGTTAGTACTTCATAAAACCACAGACTTTATCAATAAAAACAATGGCTGATATAATGGTGAAGTAAACAGAAATTTGTAGCAACAATATTTATAAGAAGATAACTTCACAATAACTGCCTTAAATACCTTCAAAATGACCAAGAATAATCAATCATTAACATCAAAATACTAGCATTTGTCTGAAGCAAGTAAGGCAATGCATTAATCAACTTTTTCAATTGCTTTTAGATGCTTTTAATGCTGCAAAATATGGCTGTAGCTTACTTTAGTAACAACAACAACAAAGTTAGTAGGTTAGGCTATTCTAACGTTAGAAGTGGTTAGTTGTAGGTTAGGCTATTCTTAAGGTGTAGGTTTTGATAGTTGTTTTGGTCAATCACTCAATATTAAGTCTTAGATTAGTGCCTTTAGGGAAAATGGAGTCTATTAGGTGGCAGCAAATGTTGAAGAAAAAGATGATAGTAGGAGAGCCAAAGACAAGAGAGGTTAATAGTTGAAGTGTTGGTAACCCAAGGCTTCAACTACCAAACCCTAGGGGGAAAATAGCTACTAAGGTGTAGGTAACCCTTGGCCTTAGTATTTTTCCTCCTTCTTTAGCTCAAAGATGAAGCAAATGACGGCTTGGATGAAGCAAAGGTGCTAGGGTGTTGCAATGGCAAGGCCCTTAGCAAAAGCTTCAAGAAAAATTGGCTTCTTGGCAAAATCTAGTAGGTAAAAGTTCTTAAAGCAAGGACAATGACATGTGCTTGGCTTCCTAGGGTTTTAAACTAGCAATTTCATAATATTTATGTAAATGCAAGATAAACATAACCATAACCATTCAATTAAGAAGAATTGCAGAAATCTTAATTACATTCATCAAGAATCATCAAGCAAAAACCCTAGTTGAACACTTCCACCAAGAAAATTGCCAAAATAGTCCAAATTTAGCCTCCTTCAACAAGTGTGCCTAAAATTTCAGCTAATAAAACCCTAAGTAGGGCGCAAATTTCAGACCTCACTAAGTGTGAGTGAAAGATGATGCAAAATACAAGGGTAAAAACCCTTATTTATACAGTTTCAATGACCAGAATTAGGTCAAAAAGGTCGACATGGCCAGTTACACGTAATATCCAGTTTTTACACATTAAATGACATAATAAAACCCTAAATCAAGCAAAAAAGGCGATGTCATGCCCTTTTAGGGTGACGTTAGGCCTTTTTAGCAAAACGTTGGCTACCAGGAGCAAAACGTTAGGCCTCCTTGGGCCTCTGGATCAAACCACACGTGCCACTTGGCACACAACTGCCTCCAAAGTGTCCAAAACGCTGGGTGACGTCATGGGCCTTCCAAGATCTACATCATAGTGAGAAGGGAAAGACCCCCTGGGTCCAGGCCTGCCAGGCTGTCTCTGGTGGAACGCCCTCCTCTCTCTCTGGTGCAAACATCTGATCTGTCTCTTCTCCTGGCTGGGGTCTTAGCATCCGTCTTTTGTGATTTTAGCCCTATGGAAGTTTGAACTAATCATCTCCCCATGTGTACCTGTCCGTTGGGTGTGGCCCTCCATGTGCTCATAAGTCACAGGGATCATAACAATGTCAATCACATCTAATAATCAAGTTATTTAAACATGTGCATGAAACCCCCTTTTCCAGACAAGTGCTCAAAGACGTTATGCTATTCTACAAGCCAGGTTTGGAGGGAATGCTAGGATGTCCTATTGGGCTAGTTCTCATTGGATGTGGGATGTTTCTGGGAGAAGTCAAATCCAGGCCATGTGAGTGGATGAGGTGGTAAGGGATATCTGGGCAAGGGGTGCAGTGATAGCAGGGAAATGTATGGCTTACCTGTGGGTGCCTTTGAAGAGGATGAGCTGTACTTGTCATGGATGCAAATGTTTCCAAGCCCATTCATGCCTTTTATCTTTTATTTTTATTGCTTTTTCTTTCAAGAGGCTAGTTAGGGGACACTGCCCTGACGTGGTGACCAGTGGTGGCAATGTTACCCACAAGCATTTAACAGAGATGAGAAGGTTGGCTTGTGATGAGACCCCCTTTCTCTTGGCTATGCCACCAAGAGCCACTACCCGGGCGTGGTGACCAGCTGAATGGTAGTGTCATACCGCTACATGCCCATGGACTTAATAGGCTAGCTCGTGATGAGAGCCCCTATCCTCCAACTAGGTCTTGATTTTATTAGTTTATGGGTCCCTCGGTTTCTTGCTGAGAAACCTTTTATTGCTTTCTTGGGGATCCCTGGGTGAAGCATCTGAAGGTTTTGTTCTTTTGGCTTTTATCTTTTGCCAGCTACTTTTACCCTCTAGGCCTTTAGCCCCTTCTTCCCACAAGGTAAGGTACAACCCTTCGCTATCTTGGCAAACCCAATGCCCAGACCAAGGTATGGGATGGATGAGAGAGAAAAAGATGAAAAGTGGTAAGTATGGTGGGAACGAATGATGACCTTTCATGAACCCACCCAGTGGCAACTCAAACCCTATGGGAACCAACTTACTAGGGCATCCTGTCATTCCCCCCAGGTGTGGACAAGTGGAAAGGCATAAGGTTTAAGCACACGTTAGAAGTAAAAAGAATTAAAGGCACATATTCAAATGTTTTGAGAATCAAAATGACAGATACCATGATACTCAGACTCATTACCTCATGGAGAAAGACCTACTGCTGCTGAAGGACCAGGCCGATGGGATGGATGCTGCTACTGTTGACAAGGTGGAGGCGTTGAAGAAGAAAGATGGGCCCTCCAGGGCCAGGCTCAAGTCAATATGGCTCTCGGTACTCCATGTCTAGTACCTGTGGGCTTCGAGACATAATCTCCTTAGTTATCCCTAGGCTAGGGGATAACAGGTTCTAATGAAGGAAGTATTATGAAGTATGAAGGAATGTCTAAAGAGCATCCTGAAGATCTGCCTATTATGTTACATAGTATGGTTGGACAAAGGAAGAGAACCCCCCTTTCTTTGTATCTCTAGCTATAAAAGGTTTTGTGCTGCATAATTGTATGTATGATTCTGGAGCTTCATCAAACATCATGACCAAGAGAATCATGGAAAGATTGGGCCTTAAAATCACAAGACCTTATCATAATGTGTGTGCTATGGATTCCAGGTAAATTGAAACTCATGGGGTGATCATAGATTTACAGGTTAAGATGGTTTTTTACCTAGATATCACTTTCAAGATGGATGTTCTAGTAATTGATGTGCCTGATGCATGGGGCATGCTTTTATCCAGAAAGTAGGCTGCTAAAATGGGAGGTTGCATTTAGATGGACCTTTCATATGCAACCATCCCATTACCTGGTTCACCATCTGAAACTGTCAGAATTCTTAGAGAAAAGGAAAGGAAGGTTCGTATAGAAGATCCTAAGGAGCCCATGAATGAATTTATTTATCATGTAAGCGGCATGGGAAGTTATTCAATATGTTCTAATTTCCTAGCACCTATCAAAGAAAAATTCAAAGAAGAAAATATTGATAAAGTATGGAAAATGAACTTTGATGGGGCACATTCTAGATCTGGAAAAGGGGCAAGAATTGTTCTCCCTTCTCCAACTAAACAATCTTATTATTTTGCTTTCAGATTAGAGTTTGATGCAACAAATAATGTGGCAGAATATGAGGCACTCTTGCTAGGATTAGAGATTGCTAAGGACATGAGAATTAAAATTTTAAATATTAAAGGTGATTTTGATTTAGTAATTCTCCAAGTAAAAAATAAGTATGCATGTAAGAGTGAAAGGTTGAGAAGATATATGAATGCTATATGGGATACTATGGATTATTTTAGTGGTATAGATCTCATATCAATACCCAGAGAACACAACAGTCTGACAGATAAGTTAGCGGTATCAACTTCTACCTTGCAACCTTCAGATAAGATGTTAACTGGACATAGGAAAATGGAAATTAATTTCAGGCTATTAGTTCCAGATAACTTAGATCATTGGTAGGTTTTTAGAGATGAAAGATAGATTTTGAATTTCATCCATAATGTTCAGGAATTCTCAGGTTTTAAGGTCAGTTATAAGGAAGAGGGGAAATAATATATTGATGAGGATGATCCCATAAGAATCCAGTTTCTAGGGGATTGGTTGCACTAGAGCAGATCTTTGATAGGCATGACATGCATAAAAAGAAAAAGGAAGTAATAAAGCATGGTGATTTCATTGAAATGAATATTGGAAAAAGTGAGGAGCCCAGAATGATAAAAATTGGAAAAGGAACCTCAGAAAAAGAAAGAAAAGAGTTAATAAATCTCGTCCAAGAGTATAGGGTGTTAGAATGTGCTCGTTTTACCATAGGCAATATCACTATTGTCACCCAACCATAGGTCGAAGCCACCCTCCGAGCACCTTGACCTTGACAGAGAGAAGAATCTTGGTAGCAATCCAATAGCCAAGCAAGGCTAATGCACCAAGCAAGTGTGATGTCCCGTTCCCAAGAGTAGGCCAGCAAGGAGTGACTTAGTTGTCTATATGTTCCCATAGACTATAGTCAGGCACAAACAGGGAACAAGATGGAGAAATAAGGAGGAATTGATGGCTAAACGATGAATTAAGCCAAAATACTTAGGAAAAGTCACTTAAGCCTAAGTCAACAAAGAATTAGAATAAAAAGGTGCTAAAGGGGGATTTAATTAATTAATTAATCACTTTAGGAGGAAAAGCGCCTAGCTTAAGTGAGGTCAATGGTGAATTAGATTGGGAAAGGTATAAAGGGAGGAATTTGACCTAATTCCTCGTTATGCATTGTTATGATTTGATGTTGAGAGTTCCCAGAGGAGGAGGAGAGCCGACCTTACTGTTTTGTGGATTTCTGGAGGAAACCACCACCATTGATCGGTTTCGGTTTTGAGAGACACACCCTAGCCCATCGGAGATACCATCCAGGTATTTCACCGTACTTTTCAGGAGTATACATTGCAGAGTGCGCAACTCAGCCAGTGAGGGCGCAAGTCAGTTTGAGGGTTTGGAGAGCTGCACGAGATCCGTATCCAGATTGCAGTTTCCTTCCAACCTATTTGAGATCCAGCCAGGGCGCTTCTATTGAGCCATCTATCGTCAGATTCTGACGGTGGAATCTTGTAGATCGACTCATTCAGCCATTTAGGGCGGCGCTCTTCCGGACAGACATTTGGTGTTGCATGCAGAGTATCAGAGCAGATCTGGGCAAATCCTTTCGACCCATTTCCTTATTTGGCGAGACGATCGTTTTGAGCCATATAGCGGCAGATTCCGTTGGTGGAATCCTTTGGGGCGCATCCAATGCCCCCAGGAGATGCCCAAACCCCCCAGGGGTCCAGATCTAGTGCCTCAGAGACCAGATTCGAGATCCAGAACTCACCCATTTTAGTCTAGAGGCCAGGGCGTTTCTTTTGGAGCAGTTTCTAGCATATTTCGACGGTCTGAACTCCTAGCTAGGGAGGTATAACCGATAATGGTCTTGAGCACAAACAGACCATTCCACTGGTAGCATCACGAGCACCGTCATTATTATCCAACTGAATAACCTCCATGACAACTAGTACAATGTCAACTGATAGAACACAACTGTGTTTATCCATAGTAGTACACAACTACTCAAACCGTGACACATAGTCACAAACAGTGGAACATATCCACCACAATAGCATATCTGTACTGTCTGGAGACATGCAGTCTCCATAACAATCATCTGATATCAACCTGCACAGAAAATATTTTTATGATATAAATTGAATCCTCTGGGCCATTCTTTCACTCACATTTGTGAGATCTGAAAGAGCATCTACCCTTAGAGTAGAACATAAATGATGGGCTATTTGGACTATTCTTCTCAAGCAAGGAAGAATTACTGTCTCGATTTCTGAGCCTGGACCATTCCCCACCCTGGGCCATTCCTCCGGCACTAAACAAAGTGCAACCTGCAAAGAATGAGTCTGCCCTAGGGAATGCCTGTCCCTGATTGCTGAACCTGAACCATTCCCCACCCTGGGCCATTCCTCCGGCACTAAACAAAGTGCAACCTGGAGATAATGAATCTGCCCTAAGGAATGATTGTCCGGAACATTGCCTAAGGAAATGACTGTCCTGCAACAACCTCCAAAATGGACAATTCTTCGAAACTGCTCACAATTGTGAGCTTCGAAAGAATGACTGTCCGGTGAGGCGGACCAGTCTTCTTGATTAACCATCAAGAAGAGAGACTGTCCTAGACCATTCCCCATGTTAACCACAATGGGAAATCGTTGTCTATGGTACATCAACAATCCATCGAACCATTTTCATTATGAAAATGACCGTTCGATCTGGACCATTTTCCGAACCAGAAAATGTGTGTCCGTCAGAAATCTCAAACCACTTTCCGAACTGGAAAGGAACTGCTCATCCTGGACCATTTTTCAAACTGAAAAATGACTATCCATAAGTCAATAACACATCAGTGCTCCCTCCCAACCTGGGAGTCATCTCTTCCTTTTTCAATAGGGAATTCGTCTCCACGAGCTCCAGCTTGAGTACGCAAACTCTTTCATCTTGGATAGGGGCTTTACAAAAATGTTTGCTTATCTGTTCATCTGTGGAGATATATATTGGAGAACTACTTTCACTTTTTTGGACTTCATCGCGGAGAATGTAATACTTGATCTCAATGTACTTAGGTCTTTTTGGAACACTGGTTTTCTCTGAAGGCTTCATATAACTTTGATCATTATAGTTTATCATGGTTGAATTCATCTCTTTTGTTTCCTGCTAGTTCATAACATCGCGGCAAGGCTCAAACTGGAACATATCCATGTGGCACTTCTTTTGTCATCATGAGATCTTTGTCATGGATTGGCAATCCATTATTCTGAACTTCTGAGTAATCATTCTGATACAATATCTCTGTTATAGAAAGTCTTCACCACGCTTCTGCTGTGCATTGGAGGTTCTCCACCAAGTTGTCTTCTTCCATTTGCATACAAGGGTCTCTTTCTGGTATACCTCAAAGCATTGAGGTTGCTCTACATACGCTCTTTGTTCAATTATTCTGGAGAACAATCTTTGCATTCATTTGATGTCAATTCCAACCCATGGATATTGCGGACGATGTAATGGCTCATGTAGAGATATATCTGGTTTACTGGAACAAGTAATCATCATAGTCTTCTCCCTCCATTTGGGAGAACCTCTAGTTCTGGATCTCGCAATGCTTACATTCATAAGTCTTTCATACACTGTTCTTCATCACAACTTTCAGTACCTCTACTTGATTGCTTTTAGTGAGTTCATGTTGTTAGAATATGAAAGACGTGTGCTCGTTTTACCATCGATAATACCCTTGTCACCCAACCATAGGCCGAAGCCACCCTCCGAGCACCTTAACCTTGACAGGGAATCACTCCGGAAGCAAACCCTAGGCTAGATAGCCAAACAAAGGGTAGCGCACCTTTCCCCAAGAATAACGCGTCAACAAAGACTGATCAAATGTTCCAAACCCTAGCCAAGAGATTGTCCAAGCCAAAACGTATCTGATAGCTGCAGCAGCTGCACCGACAACTCTCCTCAAACCTGTGCACAAGACTGGGCATTGTAGTGCGCACCTGTTGCTGCTCTACAATTATGAGATTGTGTCAAATGAGAGACTGGCGCCCTGTATTTATAGTATTCCTGGCTAACTGCCTGGGCCGACTTCTTATTCTGGGTATCTGTCTGTTCAGTATATTATTATTTCTTCTGGCCGACTTCTTCTCTTGGAGGCTAATAACCTAATATAATTATCTTCTTGAGCCGATAAGTCTTCTAGGGTTATTAGCCAACTCATTAGGGTTTCTTCTTGCTTCCCGGAGTATTCTATTCTTGTCAGGTTCACACGTGGAGGTAAATACCTCTCGCAGCTATCATAATATCAACACTCCCTCCTAGCTAGGGAGGTATTACAGGTAATGGTCTTGAGCACAATATATAGCATTCACCCGGTAGCACCAACATAGATATATAAACTAGATCATGAGCACCATCATCATCATCAGCTGCATCATCTCTCGAAACTATACTCTATCAGAGTAATCAGACATGATGCTCATTCCACAGAGTGATACAAGAGCCATTCTTCTAATCTAGAAGAGTAAATGTTCTGAACCATTTTCTGTCTGGAAAATTTCTGTTCATCATTCATCTGGCTGATAATTATTTCCAATAAATTGCTTGATAGTTTTCAAGGCAATCAAAACAAAATAGAACACAACTGTGTCTATCCATAGTAGTACATAACTACAATCCAGTGGTACACTACCACACCAAGTAGCAAACAAGTACTTGATCAATAACGTATAGTCACGAACAGTGGAACACATCCACCACAGTAGTATACATCTACTATCATACAATCTTCATAACAATCATCTGATATCAATTTGCACAGAAACAATGTTATGATATAAACTGAATTATCTGGGCCAATCTTTCACTCACGTCTGTGAGATATGAAAGAATATCTGCCCTCAGAGTAGAACAATGAGATATCTGGACTATTCTTCTCAAGCAAGGAAGAATAACTGTCCTGTCTTCTGAACCTGGACCATTCCCCACCTTGGGCCATTCTTCCTACACTAATCAAAGTGCACCCTGGAGAGAATGTATAAACCCTAAGGAATGCCTGTCCCTGATTGCTGAGCCTGGACCATTCCTCACCCTGGGCCATTCCTCCTACACTAATCAAAGTGCACCCTGGATAGAATGTATAAACCCTAAGGAATGACTGTCCGGACCATTTCCTCTGTTAACCACAAGAGGAAAAGACTATCCTGCATCAACCTCCAAAATGAACCATTCCTCATGTTAACCACAATGAGAAATCGTTGTCCGGCGAGGCGGGCCAGTCTTCTTGAGTAACCCTCAAGAAGAGAGACTGCCCTAGACCACTCCCCATGTTAACCACAATGGGAAGTCGCTGTCTATGATATATCAACAATCTGGACCATTTCCCATGTTAGCCACAATGGGAAATCGCTGTCCGTCAGAAATCTCAATCCACTATCCGAACAGGAAAGAATCTGTCCAAGCTGGACTATTTTTCAATGAATGTCTTCAATAATATTTTCAGTGCTCCCTCCCAACTTGGGAGTCATCTCTTCCTTTTTCAATAAGAAAGTCGTCTCCACGAGCTCTAGCTTGAGTACGCAAACTCTTTCATCTTTTACCAAAATGTCTGCTTATCTGTTCATCTGTGGAGATATGTATTGGAGAATCACTTTCTCCTTTCTGGACTTCATCACGGATAATGTAATGCTTGATTTCAAATGTACTTTAGTCTGGAACACTGATTTTCTGTTAAGGCTTCATGTAGCTCTGAACAATAGAGTATATCATTGTTGGAAAACTGGAGCATATCCATGTGGCACTTCTTCTGTTATCATGA
Organism: Picea mariana; assembly: GCA_032191745.1. Taxonomy (NCBI): domain Eukaryota; kingdom Viridiplantae; phylum Streptophyta; class Pinopsida; order Pinales; family Pinaceae; genus Picea; species Picea mariana. The sequence continues at coordinate 104,673 of JASDQU010241521.1, forward strand.
GATCTGATCTACTGAGTAATCATCTTGATGTTATAGGAAATCTTCACCACGCTTCTGCTGTGCATTGGAGGTTCTTCACCAATTTATCTTCTTCTATGTGCATACAAGGGTCTCTTTCTGGTAAGTCTCTAAGTCTTGAGATTGCTTCTTCATACGCTCTTTATTCAATTTTCTCTGGAGAGTATTCTTTGCTTTCATCTGATGTAGAACTCCAACTATGGATGTTGCGGATGATATAATGACTCATGTAGAGATATGTCTGGTTTACTGGAACAAGTAATCATCATAGTCTTCTCCCTCCATCTGGGAGAACCTCTAGTTTTGGATCTTGCAATGCTTTCATTCATAAGTCGACTTTCAGTTCCTTTGCTTGATTGCTTTTATTGAGTTTATATCAGGCTGACAATCTTGTGATTCTTGATACAATGACTGGTTGTTCTGGCTTCTCTATCTTTCTTGGAATCTTTATGTGTTTCTTTAGTTCTCGGGTCCATGGAGTTTCTTTTAGATTCCATGCCCTAAAGATTCCATCATAGGATCACGGATGTGGATGGACAACCAGGGATACTTTAAGGCTTCTCTTTGAAGAATACGTACTGTCTTTCATGGCTGCTATCATGGATATATATATTTCATCATCTTCAATGGATCATAGGATTAGCTCCCTCCTAATCCTTGCTTCATGTATGAGTGCATATAATCGGCCCCCTCCGTCTAACAGAGTCCACACTTCCATCTGCATCCTTATTGTCTTCTGCAATATATAATTGGCTCTCTTGTTTAACAGAGTCCACGCTTCCGTCTTGTTGTCTTCTACAAAACGTCATAAGTCTTTTTCCAATTTCCTCTCGATTGCTGATTTCTTTCTGTCTTTGCTGCTTCTAAGTCTCTTCATGATTGATTCGGCTTATCTTGCATTAGCTTCCACATGATTTGTATTTCATCCTTTCATGTGTATTATCTAATGATATCCATTCTTATCTTGTTGTTCTTCCATAGGTATAGTTCTTGTTGGAACACATTATCTTCCAAGAGATATAGATATACAAGATATGTACAAAGATCATGCAAAACAAGATATGTACAAGAAATAAGAAGAGTTTTGTTACCTTTAGAAGAAGTCTCTTCCATCCTGCTTAGTCTTCTTTGTAGGTTCCTTTTCTTCGGCAATTGATGCTTCGTGTTTCTCCTTCCTTTTCTTTAGCTCGGGACAATGAATCTTGTAGTGACCATACTTTCGACAATTGAAGCATTGTACTTCTGAAATGTCTTTCTCTTGATTTGGCTTCCTCCTTGAACCAAACTTCCTTTTGTTCCTGAAGTTCTTGAATCTTGCTGTGAAGGCTTGATCATCGTACTTCTTTTGGGGTTTCTCTTTTGCACTGATCCTTGATTCTTCTTGAGCACAACAAGTCCAAAGTTCTTCAAATGTCGGATACTCCTTTCTTGTGTTCATGCTTGCGGCAAATGCATCCCACGTCTTGGGAAGACCATTGAGTACTATGTTTACCAACTCCTTCTCTGAGGTGATCTCTTCAATAGCTTGTAGTTGATCTCTTAACTGAGAGATTCTCACAAAGTATGATGTTATGCTGTCGTCATCATTCATCTTCATGTCACGGAGTTCATTCTTCAGACTCATACTTGTCCAATATTTCTGACTGAGAAGAGATTTGTTAGGGCATCGTACATCTTCTTCGATGAGTCAAGATGGGAGATGTAGGGTATCAAGTGGTCTTTTATAGATTCCACTATGATACTCATAGCATTGATATCACTGTCTTTGAACTTCTCCATAGCTGCAACGTTCTGCGATTCCTTCTCTTTTCCTTCTTCAAACTCTGGCTTCACGATCTTTCCTTTCACAATATCCAACACTTTGTTCTTGGCAAGGATGAGGTCAATCCTTGTCTTCCACGCTTTGAAGTTAGAGGCTCCATCTAACTTGTTCTCTGATTCATAGAATAAGTCACAGCTGCTTTGACTTGGTCAACCCTAGATTTGACCAGAAATTCAAACTTCACGTCTTGGCTTTCTGAGAGTACCAGGAGACGCGCTAGGCTAGGGCACATTGATCTGTCCAGAGATTAGGTCAATCCATTCACTTAAGGTGCCTCAACAAGAGGATTAGGGTTTTTGCAACAACTCTTGCTAGTAACCCTAGCGACAGTGTCTTGGAAGCTGCTTCTGTTAGTAACCATAGTGGCAGTTCCTCAGCGAGCTCAATATCCTAGCGGCTATGTTTCCTTCCAGCGTTTCGACTTAATGAAGGAGTGGTGGGCCCATAACCTGTTAGAATATGAAAGATGTGTGCTCGTTTTACGATTGACAATACCCTTGTCACCCAACCATAGGCCGAAGCCACCCTCCGAGCACCTTAACCTTGACAGAGAATCACTCCGGAAGTAAACCCTAGGCTAGATAGCCAAACAAAGGGTAGGGCACTTTTCCCCAAGAATAGCGCATCAACAAAGACTGATCAGATGTTCCAAACCCTAGCCAAGAGATAGTCTAAGCCAAAACGTAACTGATAGCTGCAGCAGCTGCACCGACAACTCTCCTCAAACCTGCGCACAAGACTGGGCACTGTAGTGCACACCTGTTGCTGCTCTGCAATTCTGAGACTGTGTCAAATGAGAGACTGACGCCCTGTATTTATAGTATTCCTGGCTAACTGCCTGGGTCGACTTCTTATTCTAGGTATTTGTTTGTTCAGTATATTATTGTTTCTTCTGGCTGACTTCTTCTCTTAGAGGCTAATAAGCTAATATAAATTATCTTCTTGAGCTGACAAGTCTTCTAGGGTTATTAGCCAACTCATTAGGGTTTCTTCTTGCTTCCCGGAGTATTCTATTCTTGTCAGGTTCACACGTGGAGGTAAATACCTCCCGCAACTATCATAACATCAACACATGTAAGGCTGGTAATCTTTTGATTCTCGATACAATGACTGGTTGTTCTGGCTTCTCTTTCTTTCTTGGAATCTTCATGTTCTTCCTCATGTTTCTCTTTAGATCTTGGGTCCATGGAGTTTTCTATAGATTCCATGCTTTGAAGATTCCAACTTCTTCCTTTCATCGTAGGATCATGGATGTGGATGGATAACCAGGGATACTTTAAGGCTTCTTTTCGAAGAAGACTTCTTCTGAAGTCAGACTGAACACGTACTACTTTTCATGGCTACTACCATGGATATATACTTCATCATCTTCAATGGATCATAGGATTAGCTCCCTCCTAATCCTTGCTTCATGTATGAGTGCATGTCTTTCTTTTGGAAGTATATAATCGGCTCCCTCCATCTAACATAATCCACGCCTCCGTCTGCATCCTTATTGCCTTCTGCAAGGTGTCATAAGTCTTTTTCCAGTTTTCTCTTGATTGCTGATTTCTTTTTGTCTTTACTTCTTCTAGGTTTCTTCAAGATTGATTCTGAATTCGGCTTGTCTTTCAGCTGTTACTTATGTAATAACTTCCACATGAATTGTTTGATGTACTTCATCCTTTCATGTGTATTGTCTGACTTGTAGTCATAATGATAGCAATTCATATCTTGTTGTTTCTTCCATAGGTGTAGTTTTTCTTTGAACACATTATCTTCTAAGAAATAGATATGCAAGATATGTACAGAAAACATGGTATGTACAAGAACTATGAAGAGTATTGTTACCTTGTCTTAGAAGAAAAAGTCTGTTTTATCCTGCTTGGTCTTCTTTATAGGTTCCTTTTCTTTGGCAACTGATGCTTCGTGTGTCTCCTTCCTTTTCTTTAGCTCGGGACAATGATTCTTGTAGTGACCATACTTTCGACAGTTGAAGCATTGTATTTTTGACATATCTTTCTCTTGATTTGGCTTCTTCCTTGAACCAAACTTCCTTTTGTTCTTGAAATTCTTGAATCTTGCTGTGAAGGCTTGATCATCGTACTTCTTTTGGGGTTTCTCTTTTGTACTGATCCTTGATTCTTCTTGAGCACAACAAGTCCAAAGTTCTTCAAATGTAGGATACTCCTTCCTTGTGTTCATGCTTGTGGCAAATGCATCCCATGTCTTGGGAAGACCATTGAGTACTATGTTTACCAATTCCGTGTCTGAGATGATCTCTTCAATAGCTTGTAGTTGATCTCTTAACTGAGAGATCCTCACAACGTATGATGTTATGTTGTCATCATCATTCATCTTCATGTCACGAAGCTCATTCTTCAGACTCATTACTTGTCCAATGTTTCTGACTGAGAAGAGGTTTGTTAGGGCATCGTACATCTTCTTAAATGAATCAGGATGGGAGATGTAGGGTATCAAGTGGTCTTTTATAGAATCCACTATGATACTCATGGCATTGATGTCATTGTCTTTGAACTTCTCCATCGCTGCAACGTTTTGCGGTTCTTTCTCCTTTCCTTCTTCAAACTCTGGTTCCACGATCTTTCCTTTCACGATATTTAACACTTTATTCTTGGCAAGGATGAGGTCAATCCTTGTCTTCCACGCTCTGAAGTTAGAAGCTCCATCTAACTTGTTTTCT
>JASDQU010241521.1:114270-132717 GCA_032191745.1 Picea mariana
TATGTGGATTTTATTGAGAAAGTTGAAACAAATATACTTTATTTATATTGGAAGAGTATGGTATATAATCATAAGTTTATTCGTTAAAGGTGCTTAGTCATAGGACAAGAAATTTAAAGGTGGCTAACCATAAGCTAAGATGGTTGAAGGTGGTTAGTTAAAAGTGATTGTTATGTGCCTAATCACGACATAGATAACATCTTTATAATAAGGTCATATGTGTACAAATGTTTTCTTTAAATAATAACGACATATATAACTAACATAAGTTTAGGGTTAGTGTTTATGTATCTTATTGTTATAAACATGAGTTTCCTCCCTATCTTATATATGCCATAGCTTATCATTTATCAATATAACAATCAACTTCAATATTTTAATCATGGAGATTTCTTCCTTCATTTAATTGAATTAGTAAGTGCTAGCCAACCATTAGGTGTGCAAGTATTCCAACCATTATTGGCACTGTTATATTATTTTCAATTTATGCAAGTATGATCCTATTTGGTACTAGGGATGTAACAAGTGGTATCAAAGCTTCAATCAAGCTTTGTTGGTGTTTTTTTGTTAGTTCTTAAAAATAAAAGAGAGAAGAAAATGACAATCAATTACTATCATTTCACCAATCAGGGTTGAGTTTCAAGAGCAATTCCATATCTTTATCAATGAAAAGAGAGAGACATTCTAGCTACAATTGAAGGGAAAATGGTATGTGGATTCCATAAACCTAGAATATTATGGAATCCACATACCCTTTTCCATAAAATATACTAACTAGATCCAAAAACCAAAGACATGAAATATGGTACTACACATATAATATATTATCAAGGAAAAAACAAGCTACATGAAATTTGGACATTTGAACAAAATTTACAAGTTAAATGAGTACATCAATAAAAAAAAACACACTAACCTTGCAAGTTCAAAATATGAGCTATGTAGATCGAGAATTGGATTTGTTCAACCGGTGGGTGACAGAAAAAATAAACAGCTCAAACAAAATCCAAGAACAGTGTCACAACTATAGCAATTGTGTCACAGAGTCTCTTAAAGTCAGGTATATATAGATCAAATGGTCAACTAGCCATTAACACTGACCAATGAGATAGGCAGGATTTTCGTCGTTATTACCACGAAAGTTCGTGGCAATAGCAACGAAATTTCGTGGGAATAGAGACGAAAATCCCGACCAAGTTAAAATAGCATATTCGTGGATATTGGGATGAACTTTCATGGCAATATCGACGAAAATCCTGCCCTATTTAAAAAAAAAAGATGAAAACAATGGAAACATGGAAAATTTTCATGGAATAATCCACCCATATGTACTAGTGACACTATGACCATTACCGAATAATACATGGTTACGATAAAGGTATAAAGATTAATGGTAATCATTCTAATCACTTGTGTGTTTATCTGATAGTTACGATCATACCTATTATATTGAGTTCATGTTAGTAAGGGCTATGTTATCCTATTCAACTTAACCAATCTCTTACCTATGATATGCTTAAGCTTCACATTTTATGTCATTATTGAAACCCATAACTATCTGTTCTTTATCTGAATAAGATGTACACACCATATACGTAGTTTCCCTAATAAAGGTAATATAACTAAAATCAATACTAATACTGATAATAATCAAAGCATGTAAGCTATCGCAATAAAAACTTGATCTCAACTAATATGAAACACACCATGTGTTAGTCCCTAAAGTTGCACTCGACTGGTAAGGGCAAGCTAGGGCATCATTGATTTTATTGTAAACTATTTTTTAGGGTTTTATGATTTGTTTTTGGTATAATGGTTGAAAACTTGGTCAAGCTTACATCATGGCATGAAAATCAAGATTAAAACATTGCATATCCCATTGGATGAATAATAGGTAGATACATAGATGGAGTAAACCAATTCAAGAAAAAAGAAAGTGAAATCTTCAATTTGTCAATTTCACAAAGTTTAGTTTCAATATATTATAAAGAAATAGGGGTATCATCTTGAAATCATTACTTAAAATTATCTCTACAGCAAAATCTTCACTATATAAATTAACATTCAAGAACCAAAATCATTGCAATTTGAATAATAAATTCAATCATGAAAAATGAAATAATAGAGTAGAAAAGAGAAGGTCTAACCATCCATATGCCTTTGCTATTAAGTGTCAATTGAACATACATGCCTTTACAATAATCTCCACAAAAATTCTCTATAGATCTCCAAATTTTCTACCCCCATAAGGTATGTCTTCTATCTATTTAAAATAGCTATGAAACTACCAGATCCTATTATCTAGGATAGCTTTAAATGACTAGAATCAAAGAGTATCCAGATCCTAAATTATGTCACTCAAAAATGAGCTACTATTTCCAAAATAGTCCACAACTCAACAGCTTGATATAACAAACATTGCCAACAATACTATGCAAAATAGAGATTTCGTTTGACTCTGTAAAGCAAATCGAAATCTTAGCATTTCCTTGATCAAAATGAGTATTATTTTTCACATTTCTTGGAGAACCTTTAAACAAAATTGTAACCAATCTTCATGTTACCTTTAAGTTAAAATCGCAGCAGAGGCTTTGGCATTTTTCTGTTTGAGCTTTGTGGTTAACACAACATTGTGCCAATAAAGTCTGAAATTGATTTCCCTGAGTTCCTTAAGCAACGCCCTTTACTCCTTCTTCTTCTTTTTAAGACTTTGAATTCTTTCCTGCTGGTGAGCATTCCATTGTTCTATCTGCATCTTTTCCTTCTTTAACTGTTTTATGGTTTTCTGAAATTCTTTAATCTTTTCCTTATCAGTTCTTATCTCGACCCTGAATCCTGAACAATCTTCAAAGGGTGCAGTTTCATTCAGATTTAAAGTAACACTAGGTTCTTTGGCTTTAACCTGATATTTTGAAATCAATTCTGAGCTATGTTCTTCTTCATAACTTGATGAATCCATAGCTCCAGGTACATCTGGTAAGTAATATGAATCTTCCATGTAATCATGTGTTTCTTCATGGAATTCACTTATGCCTTTATCCATCTCTTTAGCCTTATCTAATCTAGTTGAATCTCTCGTTACAGGGCCTGTAGGTGGTGTAAGTTTTCCCTTTCCTTTGCTGACAGATTTCTTGGGAGAAGGAGTCTTCTTTGCTTTTTTCCTGGTGCTTGTTTCAACCTCCTCAGAATCATCATCTATGATTATGGTGTTTTCTTCTTTAATGGTAGGATTGAAAATTGCTTTTGAGTTCAGCCTATACTTATTAGTAACCCTGGTTGAATTTCTCCGAGGTTTTTTTGATACACACGCACCTTTTTTCCTTTTTCGTTTGACTGCAACGTTCTTTTTGTTGGTGGATGGCATTTCAGACTTGACTACAGTTTGAGCAATGAGATCATTATCTGACTCTATCTCTTCTTTGACATCTTCCTCAGGAAGCACTTCATGTTCGGGCTCCCATTTAGGTCTCTTACTCATGCTCTTTTTAGTTACCTTGATATCAGAAGATTCGTCTTTTACAGGGTTTTCATCAGCAATATCTCGACTATGTTTAACATTTTTCCTCCCTCTACCCTTTTTTGACTTATTGGATTGAGTAATAGGTTTTAAGGATTCTGTGAGCCAATTCCAAGGCTTTTGTAGTTCATTCAGGGCAGACATGACTAGGGTTTTAATCAGGACTTGATGGAACAAACTTCCCTTGGCATTAGTGGAAATCGATTGTACCTTCTTGGACATTTTTGTCAAACTTTTAAGCAGGAAATAAGGAAGGTTTAAAGGGTAGTCACTGTTTAGATGCATCATTATTCTGATATGGTAGATTTAGATCAAAGAAATCCTCCCTTCACAGGTGATGTATCTGTGAATCACCACCAGGGCAGTGTGCCATTCGGGTCGAACCCAGCTGCAAGGAATTCCCCTTCTCCAATCCGGATTCTTCTTATCTGGAAGGAGGAATTGATTCACAAAATTAGTTACCACATGTTCCTTCTTCCACCATATTTCCCCTCCAACCACGAGCCTGCAAGCCTTGGATATAGCCTTCTCTGTCACTAGCATCAACATCTTGTCGATTTCAACCTCATGACCATCGAAATTCAAAGAAAATTCCATGGAAAGTCGTTCGTCATATCCTTGAAATGTAATGAGGAACTCAAACCACCCAGTGTCTCTGAATCTTTGAGCCATATGAGGGTAGGCTTCAAGGAGTTTGGCACCTTCTGGTTCGATTCTGGCAACTTGTCCGCTCCGCTTTGGCGCCATTTAAACTCAAATCTGCAACTAACACCCTCGGGTTCCAAATTCCCTTCCTACAATTGTTGATATATGCCTGATGCTTCGAATGGATACCTGTATTTCTTCCTGCAAGGATAAACTTAACTCGAACCGATCACATAATAATCATTAAATAAAACGGGATTTTGAAATGAACCCTGCGCGTGTGTATAGAGATTATGTTCTGAACATGTTGGATTTAGAAATGATTACCAAATTCTCATGGGAACACATGAACTCTCAGCTCATGATCTTGTTATCATAACTAAATCGGGATAGCAGGCGCACGTTATGGCATGATTATTTGGCGCTACAGGAATAGGCTTATTCCTGTAGTACATTTGACAACTTAAAATTTGAAAATTCCAATGGCATAAAGGAGAAACTTCTAGTTTAAACAATTTTTTTCATAATCAAAACTCAAATAAATCATCAAAAATTTTAATGCAAACCATGAAATATCAAAAATCTAAAAAAAATGAAAACAATTGAAAACAGAAAATGAGGGATGGGTAAGGAGGGTTTAGGACAAGGGTTTCTTACTTAAACCAAGACAAAATTAGAGACTAACATTGGCTCCTTCTGGGGATGGAGTTTTGATACTAAACTCCAAGAACTGCAGACCATTGTCTTTCCTTTATCTCTGATTCATTTATTTCCCTGTGACTGTCTGTCTTTTATTCTCTACATAACTGTAAAAACAAGTCCATTGGGTATATGGAGTCTTTATTGAAAGAAAACCTATTGTACTAACTCTAACCTGTCGTACATTTAGATGAAATAATGCTTCAAGAACCTCCCATTCACTGGGCCCCCAAAAATTTCAGTGTTATCTAAATTATGAAGGAGGAAAGTGTTATTGTTCATTACCTTGGTTATCCTGAAAGGACCATACCATAGATTATCAAACTTTCCATGTTTTTCTTTATCTTCTCTCTTGGCATCCCATCTCAATACCAAATCTCCTTCATTAAAAACATCTTTCTTGGTTCCTTTACCAAATTTGGCCTTGATTTTGTTCTGATGAGCAGTAGCTTTCTGGTTAACCTGTTCTCTGACCTGCTGAACTTCAATGAGATGAAAAATCCTTCTTTGTACATCATTGGGTTCCTCCTGTTCTTCTTGAAAAAATTTCAAAACTGGCAGGCCCAATTGAGTTGGAAGGATGGCTTATGTGCCATATACCATCTAGAAGGGAGATGTCCCAATAGCTTTCTTTTTGCTGATGCGATCATCCCATAAAGAAAATTTCAACTTAGAATCCCATGCTTTTTTATTTTCTGCCAGCAACTTTTTGATAATCCTTACCAGTGTCTTATTGGAAGATTCAGCCAATCCGTTTCCCTGGGGGTAGTAGGGAGTAGAATGAACCAATTTGATATTGTATTTATTGTAGAAATCAAGCATGGAATTCGACTTAAAAGCATGTGCATTATCAATGACCAAATTTTTAGGACAACCAAACCTGGAAAAAATATATCCCTCTAGAAATTCCATGATTACCTTGTCTATAGTATTTCGAGTTGGAATTGCTTCTATCCACTTTGTAAAGTAATCAGTGGTTGTAAGAATCCATCTATGTTGCCCTGATGAAGTGGGATTAATTTCTCCAATGAAATCTAATCCCCACTGTTGGAACAGTCCATGGGCAATGATTGGTTTCAGAGGCATGGATATAAGTTTATGTTTTTCAGCAAATTTCTGACAGGGTTCACATACCCCGACCTGAGAAAAAATATCTGAGAATAGAACTGGCCAGTAATAGCCTACTCTCAGGATTTTGAAGGCAGTTGCCTTCTAATGATGATGCCCTCTTCAAACACCATGATGCAAATATTGAAAGATTTGTTTAGCCTCTTTTGCATCCACACATCTTAATAGAAAACTATTGGGATCTTTCCAAAACAGGGTCTGATCAATAATGCAATATTTTATAGATCTCAACTTTAATGATCTGTATTTTGATTTATCTAATTCTGGGGGAGATTGAAAATTCAGCAAGAAAAACACGATGTCCTTATACCATTCTGAAGAAGCATATTTGTTGTTTATTTGTAAATAATTTTCTTCAATCTGAATAGAAGAGTCATGTGTCATATATGAAAGATGGTATAATCCAATTTCTTTGTAATTGGATTCCATCATCAATTTGGTGAGACCTTGTCCCTTTATCAGTTGGGTAGGCTTTATGGTGATATCATATTCCAAGATTTTAGTTATCCACTTCCCCCTCTTACCTTCACAATCAGGCTGAACCAATATTTCTTTGACTGCACTGCTTGGGACATAAGCAGTAATTTTTGATTGAAGAATATATACTCTGAAATATTTTAAAGCCTTCACTAAGGCATAAGCCTATTTTTCTATTAGATCATACTTCAGTTCAGAATCCCTGAGAGTTTTGCTAAAGAATGAGATAGGCTGCTCGTGACCTTGTTCATTTCTTTGCAAAAGAACAGTGGCTATGGTATTTTCTGATGCAAATGAAAAAATTATGAACTCCTTTGAAAAATATGGGCTAATTAGAACAGGTGCCTGAACAATAGCCTGCTTGATCTTTTCGAAGGATTCTCTTGCCTCCGGTATCCACTTAATTTTTGCATCCTTTTTCAGCATATCAGTGATATATTTGACAATCTTTGCAAAGTTAGGTATAAACCTCCTTAAAAAATTAATCTTACCAATGAAGGACTGAATGGACATTTTATTTCTTGGAATGTCAATTAGCTGAATAGCCTTTACTCTTTCTGGATCTATTTTAAATCCTTCAGGCGAAACAATATGTCCAAGAAAATTACCTTCCTCCATGGCAAAATGTGATTTTTTGGGATTAAGTGATATGTCGTACTTCCTGCATTTCTCAAAGGTCTGCTTCAAATGTTGTAAATGATCTTCATCTGATGTTGAAAATACAATGATGTCATCAAGGTAAATTACCACAAACCTGTCTTTCTCGCCAATGAAATCTATATCCATAGCTCTTTGAAATGTAGCCCCAGCATTCATTAACCCAAAAGGCATCTTTTCGTACATAAAGGTGCCCCATGGAGTGGTAAAAGATGTTTTCTTTTTGCCTTCTTCCATTACTGATATTTGATTGTACCCTAAATATCCATCTAGCATAGAAATTATTTTTGCGCCAACAACCTTTTGTAAGATATAATCCATCTTTGGTAATGGATAATTATCTTTTAGAGAACATATGTTTAGATTCTGGAAGTCTACACAGAGCCTTATCTCTCCGTTCTTTTTCCTGACGGGCACAAGGTTTGCTACCCATTCTGAGTATCTTAGTGGCCATATGATTTTTGCTTCTAACAACCTCTTCAATTCCTTTTCTATTATTGGTAACAGTAAAGGATTGAATTGCCTAACTTTCTGCTTTACAAGTTTTGATCTAAGTTTTAGAGGGATTTTATGCTGAATAATTTATGTATCAAACACTTTCAAATCTTCATAAGACCAGGTGAATATATCTGAAGATTGTTTCATTAATTCAATATATGCTTCCTTCTACTTTTTTGATAGTTTCTTGTATACTTTTACCAACCTAGGATTTGCATCTGAACTAATGTCACAGTCTTCCACGTCTATTTCTTCTGTTTGGATAACAGCCTTCTTGGAGACATCATTGTGATCGAACAGTCTTTCTAATGAAACCAAACCCTTAGGCAGATGGTTTGTCTTCAATTCGATGATCTTGTGACCAGCAATAGTATCTTGAAGAATTTCTGCAGTGTGTATTTATGCTTCTGCTTCTTCATCATCTTGATCAATTAAAATGTTAGAAAACTCCTCAATGGTTTTCATAAATCTCTGAATTTCCTCATCATCTTTAAAAACCTGCCAATGTTTTATATTATCCGGGATTGAAGGTTTGTGTCTGACTTCAATTTGAAACTTCAGATTAGGAAACATTGGAGTTTTAAAATTGCTTGCTGCAAATGCCAAAGAATCAGCCTGTTGATTTAAATCCCTGCGAACAAAAGTAATATTGAATGCCAAGAAGAAGTTATCTATATAATCCCACACCTCATTTCTATATTGTTTCAATCTTTGCTACTTGGTTTGATATATGTTTCTAACCTGGTGAACAATCAGTTCAGAATCTCCAAAAACGGACAACTCATCTATTCCCATGTCTCTTGCAACTTTTAATCCTAACAACAAAGCTTCATACTCACTAATATTATTAGTGGTGTCAAATTCAAGTTTATATGACATTGGAATAACCTCCTTGGTAGGGGAAATGAAGACAATACCAGCTCTGGAACCTTCTTTAGAACTAGCCCCATCAAAATACATTTTTCAAATAAAATGATCTTCACTATCTCTTACTGTATTTATTGACTTTCTGACTGATACCTCTGCCATTTCCTCATCCATATGAAAAATAGAAGAGCCCATATCATCTTCTACAGCATATATAGGGTGATTAGTGGGATTATCATGATCACTTACCAAATAAGCCAGTCTGAATTCTCTGTATAACCTTCGTTGTTCACCACCAAAAACAGGTATGGTTGCGTAGCTTAGGTCCATCTGCAGAGTGCCACCTACCTTTTTAGCCCAAGATCTTGAAAGAAGCATCCCAAATTTTGGTGGTATGTCAGCCACGATAACATCTAACACCACACTCTTCATAGGTAATTGGGAAAGAGTTACGACCACATATTTCATAAGCCCAAGACATTTGACTTTCTTGGAATCAAAAGAATATAGATCATGATATGGTCTAGTAATGTCTAACCCTAATTCTTCCATCACCACCTTAGGCATGACATTATGTGAAGCACCAGAATCCATTAAGCAATTGTGCAGTATCTTGTCATGAATATTTAGTGAAATGTAAAAAGTTGGAGAGACATCAATTTTGTCTTCAATGTGAGGTCCAATAGTAATAGCAGGATTTTCATCTTCAAGGTTGACTGTATCTGAGAAAGTGACATGAGTTGGAGCTTCTAGAGCCTTAAGGACAGTTTTTCTAAATGGTTCTGTTTTCAGAAGCTCTAATAATGGTACTAGAATCTTAATTTTGTTGATTTCATGTTCAAGATTGAAAGAAGAGACATTTCTATCTGGTTCCCTTATATCAACAGTGCTATCTTTGACAGGTTTCTTTAACGAATGATCTGCTTGAATATTAGGAACACCTTTGATTGCCCCTGTCTTTCTTGAAGTACTAGATTTCTTTGTAGAGATAGGTATGTCTACTTTAGGTGCCTGAGAACCAGATCTAAGATTGTATCTTTTTCCTGTAGGTTCATGTTGGACAATCTCCTCTCCATCCCCTTCCTCAAACTGATTTTCAATCAAAGTATCTTCATATTCTTGTTGTGTTACATGTAAAGGGATTGATTCAGAATCATTCAAGTGAATTGCGGAGTCTTCTTCTGTACCATCATTATCTTCCTCCTCATCTACTAAATTATTCTGAAAAGGAGGTAATACCTTTTGGTCATCTTGATTTTTTCTTTTTCTTGGTAAAATCTGGGGTACATTTTTTGGTCTCCTGAATTGATTGGGAATTCTATATCCGCCCTCCTGTGCAGGTCTATTGGGAATTTTTTGTTCCATCTTCAACCTTGCCATCTCAGAAGTCAAAGTTTTCAACATCATTGTCATTTCATCCATTTTAATATCATATGTTGAATTAGAAGATGAAGGCATCTCTTCTTTTTGCTTTTTTCTATCTCTGTCACTTCTGGATTTCAATTTGTCCGCTGCTAATATGTTTGATTCCACCTCAATAGTTGAATCTTGCATTAGGTTGAGGGAAGTGGCTCTTCTTTCCCAAAGCAATAAGGAAAATTAGGCATCGAATGTATTGGCAAATGTGATTTTGGCGGATGCCTCTAAAGGTTTTATCTTCTCTGGAATTTTACCGTACATCAAGTTGAACCTTTTGGTAAAATCAGGAATTGATTCTCTTTGTTTCCTCTTTAAAGAACCAAATTTAGTAAGGTAATAATGAAAATCTTTTTTATCTGCCCATCGATTTAGAAAAGCCTCATCTAAAGCTATAATATCAGCTATTGAGTTAGCAGGAAAACTTCTGAACCACTTTCTTGCTTCCCCATCTAAACTTTGTACAAATAATCTCGTCCATACATCAACATGCTCTACATTAAAATTGTCTGCAAAACTATAAAATGAATTCAAATGTTCTTCAGCAGTAACTGATCCTTCTCCATTAAATCTGGGCAAATATCTCATATAATCATTTGGTGGAAAAGCATACATGACTTGAGGAAGTACCAAAGGGGCATACCTAGCTGCAACTATTTGGTCCATTCTGTCTGCGACCATATTAGTTGTGTTTAGATTTTGGGGGATAAGAAAGATTGATGATGTTGTGGGTGAAACAATCCCTTGTGTTTTACAATTTATATGTATTGTCCCTGAACCTTGTCTTTCAATAGATGTAGACTTCTCTTTTGGACTTTGATCAACTAATGGACTGAGAAACAGAGAATTATCAAAATAATAATAATGTGTTCTGAAATCTTCAAGTGAGAAAGATCCACAAGATGATGCAGAAGTCTCTGTTTCACTCTTAATACTTGTGTTGGGAACTCTCAAATCTCCAGTTTCAGACAAGAAGTATGGAAATTCATGTTTAATAATCTCAATAAGCAACTTCCTTTGTTCTGAACTTAATTCTGAAACATTTGTTGGGAATGAAACTGTATCAGACTTAACAACATGCTTATTTTCACTTTTGGGTTTCAAATCTTCATTCGCTTGGGTTTTAATGATCTCATAAGATTCTGCCTGAGAACTTTATGAAGATAATTTCCCTTTCGAATGTGAAGACTGACCAGGAAGAACTTTAGGTTTTCTTAGTATTTTTTCAGGGTCTGGCACTGCTGCTACAGGCTCGGGATCTGGATTTTTCCTTGCTACTGGAATCTTATTTGATGGTGGAGGATTTTTTGGAATTTTAGGTCCTTTCCCTTCTTTCTTAGGAGCCAGAATCACTACAGAGGAGTCACCAGGTGAATAATCACAGTCTTTAGAAAATGTCCAAAATCTTGTTCACCATCAACATCTAAATCTAAACTTGTCATTTCCCCAAGGAAGTTATCTTCGTTTCTTTGCTCCCCGGCAACGATGCCAAAAATGTTAGTCCCTAAAGTTGCACTCGACTGGTAAGGGCAAGCTAGGGCATCATTGATTTTATTGCAAAGTATTTTTGAGGTTTTTATGATTTGGTTTTGGTATAATGGTTGAAAACTGGTTCAAGCTTACAGCATGGCATGAAAATCAAGATTAAAACATTACATATCCCATTGGCTAAATAATAGGTAGATACATAGATGGAGTAAACCAATTCAAGAAAAAAGAAAGTGAAATCTTCAATTTGTCAATTTCACAAAGTTTAGTTTCAATATATTATAAAGAAACAGGGGTATCAGCTTAAAATCATTACTTGAAAATTATCTCTACAGCAAAATCTTCACTGTATAAATTAACATTCAAGAACCAAAAGCATTGCAATTTGAGTAATAAATTCAAGCATGAAAAATGAAATAACAGAGTAGAAAAGAGAAGGTCTAACCATCCATATGCCTTTGCTATTAAGTGTCAATTGAACATACATGCCTTTACAATAATCTCCACAAAAATTCTCTATAGATCTCCAAATTTTTGACCCCCATAAGGTATGTCTTATGTCTATTTAAAACAACTATGAAACTACCAGATCCTATTATCTAGGACAACTTTAAATGACTAGAATCAAAGAGTATCCAAATCCTAAATTATGTCACTAAAAAATGAGATACTATTTCCAAAATAGTCCACAACTCAACAGCTTGATATAACAAACATAGCCAGCAATACTCTACAAAATAGAGATTTTGTTTGACTCTGTAAAGCAGATCGAAATCTTAGCATTTTCTTGATCAAAACGAGTATTATTTGCCATATCTCCTGGAGCACCTTTAAACAAAATTGTAACCAATCTTCATGTTACCTTTAAGATAAAATCACAGCAAAGGCTTTGGCATTTTTCTGTTTGAGCTTTGTGGTTAACACAACATTGTGCCAATAAAGTCTGAAATTGATTTCCCTGAGTTCCTTAAGCAACGCCCTTTGCTCCTTCTTCTTCTTTTTAAGACTTTGAATTCTTTCCTATTGGTGAGCATTCCACTATTCTATCTGCATCTGTTCCTTCTTTAACTATTTTATGGTTTTCTGAAATTCTTTAATCTTTTCCTTATCAGTTCTTATCTCGACCCTGAATCCTGAACAATCTTCAGAGGGTGCATTTTCATTCAGATTTAAAGTAACACTGGATTCTTTGGCTTTAACCTGATATTTTGAAATCAATTATGAGCTATGTTCTTCTTCAGAACTTGATGAATCCATACCTCCAGGTACATCTGGTAAGTAATCTGAATCTTCCATGTAATCCTGTGTTTCTTCATGGATTCACTGATGCCTTTAGCCATCTCTTTAGCCTTAGCTAATCTAGTTGAAGCTCTCGTTACAGGGCCTGTAGGTGGTGTAAGTTTTCACTTTCCTTTGCTGACAGATTTCTTGGGAAAAGGAGTCTTCTTTGATTTTTTCCTGGTGCTTGTTTCAACCTCCTCAGAATCATCATCTATGATTATGGTGTTTTCTTCTTTAATGGCAGGATTAAACATTGCTTTTGAGTTCAGCCTCTACTTATTAGTATCCCTGGTTGAATTTCTCCGAGGTTTTTGTGATACACATGCACCTTTTTTTCTTTTTCATTTGACTGCAACGTTCTTTTTGCTGGTGGATGGCATTTCAGACTTGACTGCAATTTGAGCAATGAGATCATTATCTGACTTTCTCTCTTCTTTGACATCTTCCTCAGGAAGCACTTCATGTTGGGGCTCCCATCTAGGTCTCTTACTTCTGCTCTTTTTAGTTACCTTGATATCAGAAGATTCATCTTTTACAGGGTTTTCATCAACAATATCTTGACTCTGTTTAACAATTTTCCTCCCTCTGCTCTTTTTTGACTTATTGGATTGAGTAATAGGTTTTAAGGATTATGTGAGCCAATTCTAGGGCTTTTGTAGTTCATTCAGGTCAGACATGACTAGGGTTTTAATCAGGACTTGATGGAACAAACTACCCTTGGCATTAGTGGAAATCGACTGTACCTTCTTGGACATTTTTGTCAAACTTTTAAGCAAGAAATAAGGAAGGTTTAAAGGGTAGTCACCGTTTAGATGCATTAGTATTTTGATATGGTAGATGTAGATCAAAGAAAACCTCCCTTCGCAGGTGATGTATCTGTGAATCACCACCAGCGCAGTGTGCCATTCGGTTCAAACCCAACTGCGAGGAATTCCCCTTCTCCAATCCGGATTCTGCTTATCTGGAAGGAGGAATTGATTTACAAACTCAGTTACCACATGTTCCTTCTTCCACCATCTTTCCCCTCCAACCACGAGCCTGCAAGCCTTGGCTATAGTCTTCTCTGTCACCAGCATCAACATCTTGTCATTTTTGACCTCATGACCATCAAAGTTCAAAGAAAATTCCATGGAAACCCGTTTGTCATATCCTTGAAATGTAGTGAGGAACTCAAACCACCCGACGTCTCTGAATCTTTGAGCCATCTAAGGGTAGGCTTCAAGGAGTTCTACACCTTCTGGTTCAATTCTGGCAACTTGTCCACTCTGCTTTGGTGCCATTTAAACTCAAATCTGCAATTAACGCCCTCGGGTTCCAAATTCCCTTCCTGCAATTACTGATATATGCCTGATGCTTTGAATGGATACCTATATTTCTTCCTGCAAGGCTGAACTTAAAACAACTCGAACCGATCACATAATAATCATTAAATAACAGGGGATTTTGAAATGAAACCTACGCGCGTGTATAGCGATTATGTTCTGAACATGTTGGATTTAGAAATGATTACCAAATTCTCATGGGAACACATGAACTCTCAGCTCATGATCTTGTTATCATAACTAAATCGTGATAGCAGGCGCACGTTATGGCGTGATTATTTGGCGCTGCGAGAATAAGATAATTCCCATAGCGCATTTGAAAACTTAAAATTTTAAAATTCCAACGGCATAAAGGAGACACTTCTAGTTTAAACAATGTTTTTCATAATCAAAACTCAAATAAATCATCAAAATTTTAATGCAAACCATGAAATATCAAAAATCTAAAAAAAATGAAAACAACTGAAAATGGAAAATGAGGGATGGGTAAGGAGGGTTTAGGACAAGGGTTTCTTACTGAAACCAAGACAAAATTAGAGACTAACACCATGTATAGCTCTATGCTCTCTTGTTGTAATTCAAAGTATGAGTTGTATTGTGACTTATAATTGTATGTTAGTATTACTGCCATTGACCTTTATTCTAGTGAACACGATAACATCTAGGATAGAATATGAGTCAATTTGGAAGGTATAGGTGATAGACATGAACTAATCCCATTACAGATAACATGAACATAATGCTTATATGGTATAGATACTAGTAATACCAGACCCAAGGAGTTGTCTGAGATTTACTGGTGAATATGGTAACATATGAACAAGGGGAATTGATATGCATACTCTGATACAGGGTGGTATAGATAATAGCCATAGTATTCCATGGAGATCATACAGATATTAGTGGCCTATACCTTAGAATCAGACTCTACACTCTTAACTATATCGTAATATTCACATAGCTCATACAGGTAAGATATGGAGTTGATTCCATTTCTTTAGCTCTCTCTTAATCAAAGTAAGTAAAACCCATTTGTATTGGATAAGAGTATACCCTTTGTAAGACCCTTGTTAATGATGCTACTAGTATAGTTATAGTGTTTCTTATAGTAATATCTCTATTTACACTATTCAGTACGAGTAATAAGGATAAGGAATCCCATAATATATGATAGTTATAACATGTGGAATTGATATAGAATATTATTGTTCACTATGCTCATATAACTAGGATCGATAGTAACACAATGTGACCATGATTGTGCTTATATTACGTAAATATGATAAGTCTCTACTTTTGTTATCTTATGAGCTTTAACTATCCTATGCCTAATCCAATTCCATTGTAATTCCCCGAATCATTCGTATTACTTGGAGCTAAGTTGGGCATCACTCTTAGTTATAGTGTACATACTAGTCTATCAATACGGTTAGTTTACATGATATATAAAGAGTGTGAACAATGAATTTACTTGGATATGTATAGTATTCAATCTTAACCCTATGTTAATCTATAGTGTATTCTGTAATTAGTATGGATCAAGCATATTGTGTACAACTTATCAGGGTTACTTACTTGTTACTCTTCCATAATTAGCTAGTATGAAGCTTCATGTATTATCACAATATCAAGGGTAATCATTCTATTCATAACAATGAGCTATATCACAATGAACATACAATAATCATAGACTATCTGAATCATAGAATCATTACCATTAGTTAATACAGATCCATATTACATATATAGGTAATGGTATACATCTTATCATACGTGTTATTACTAATATATCATGACATATACTGTATTTAATATTTTAGTAATATACATGATTACAATACCATCTTTAAGTCGAGTTACAATACCATGTATTCTCCCTATAAGTGTATGTTTCCCATTAATTACAGCATAGTGATTAGTGTATTAGCTAGTCTAACAATCTCAATATCATGGAAACAATAGGGGTAAAGTAAGTGTACAAAAACATGAATCAAACCTGTTGTAATCATACCAGCTAACTGTATAGGGTTGAACATGATGAATTAATGAGCTAATATGATATGAGACCACAACAAGCCATGTGAACAAAATGAATTACACTACATTCTTTGCTTAGAAGTAATTCCATCATATTCGGTACATAATGGCATTGATGTTGCACTCTTATTGATTAGGGTCCTACTCCTAGTATAGGATATGAATAAGACCTATATTGGTTGTGCTGATATGTTACATGTATACATTTCTTATACCTTTTCATACTTATGGGATTGGTTCTAACTCAGTACTAATACAAATACAAAAACAACCTTTACAATCAAATTATGATGCTCTACTCTATGCTTCTATGATCTCAACATAATATAGAGTTATGACTCATACAAGAAGATTTGTTCATGTTCTATGATGTGTAACAAGGATAAGTATAAGCATACTATAGATAGTATTGAATCCATATTAATAACTAAGAGTAATACATAGCTAAACTGACGTGTGTTTGATATGTTGTTATCCTTATTTGAGCTTACTATATCTCCATATTAATCTTACATGACTAACATGATCTATGAACATAATCATAATCCAGTAATGTTTGAATATGATGAATATAGTCTTATACGCAACTTCATAGATAACGAATCAATGTTGTATTGAGAATCATTGCCTTTGTTTCAACATAACATAGCTTAGTTCGATCTGTAATCAAGCACTATAACCTATATAGAAGAAAACCATAATCACAAGCTATGGCCTATTCCATCTATTCATGTTATCTTATCGTAGCATCTTCAAGCTTGGTTAACTCTATACCAATATAATCCAGTATTAATTGCACTACTGATATGATAGATTCATTGTTTCCAGCTTTATGTACTATTGATTAGGATGAATCTGGGCTTGCCCCTGTACATGGACTAGACGTATTTGGCCTTGTCCATGTACAGGGACAAGACTGAATTTGGGCCTGTTACTCTACATGGAAAGGGTTGTATTCAACCCTGTCCATGTACATGGATAATTGAAACTAGAAACTCTTGAATGATCTTGTGCTTATATGTCCCATATAGTGTTATTACTCTTCTGCATATTGGAAAAATTATATAAAATTTAGATTCCCATCTCCTTGACCCAACAAAGTAGATCAACTCTTTTTCCTCCACTTTTTTTCTTCCCTTGCCAAGTCATAGTCCACGGGACTGTGACTTGGTCGTGGGGGGCCAAACGTGGGCACGCCAATGGCTTGGCCACAAGGCTGGGCCCCTACGACCAAGTCATAGTCCAAGTCACAACCATACTTCGCCCTTCCACTACCTGATCAACCAACATCAAATTCTAATGTTAGCAGGATGTCCTTTTCAACCAAAACTACTTAAATCCAAGTACTAAACTGTTTTAGCTGAACACTAATTGCAGAATTGTTTAACAATGAAAATATTAAAAACCTAGGAGTTTGTTGAAGTTTTCCATGTCCTCCTTCTTTGCCATATAGCCATATAATATATGTTTTTCACCAGTAGGGTGAGTCATCATTCCATGTCTATCCCATTCAGCTCGACCTCTTCCTTCTTTTAAGATATATTTATGTAAATGGTCTACCTCCAAGTAGCCAACTGCAAAATCCTCAAAAATCAGTAGGCTTATTCCACGGTGCCCCTTTGGACCGTAGGTTTCTCTTGCCTTGATGGGTTTATATGCTTTGAAAGCTTCCAATAGTTCTTTGGTTCCCATGCCAGAATCTGTTTTAATTTTTGTCTGAATTTGGATTGGTACAGAATCCCAGCTTTAACTAGTTGAAATTTACCTTTAGAATTTGTTTAAACATTCAGATTTTAAAAATAAAAACATATCTTGCCTGGAAAAAATAATAGTTTTATTTCCCTTATGTCTTGTCTGTGAGTAACTAGAAGAGATGTGAGAATATTTATAAAACTCATAATAAAATAAAAGTAAACTTGCATAGTTCATTCTTAACCCTCTATATTTCGACATCTAAAAACTTATGTGAATATTTATTGAATCCAATATTAAAATGAATTTACTATGATGTGTAATAGTTCAAAAGATTGCATTCTGATTACAAAAGTGTTATAAAATTATGTGCATAAATGTGTTATATAGTTTGGTACAGGTAGAAGAAATATTTATGTTTATTTTAAATTTGTTAATATTTGTACATTTATATTTATGTTTCTTTTAAATTTGTTAATTAGTATTTAGATTTTAGATTTGGTATGTGTGCATTTATTCTAGTCCAGTTTAGATTTAAAGGCAATATTTTATTGAGTGGTAATAGTTCTGGTCTATTGTTCGACCATATAATTTATTAAGTGGTTTAATTCAAATAAATTTATGCATAGAAATATATTTCATTCTTTCGGTTATATTTAAATATTATCCGACGAACATCATCTTAATGTTTTTAATAAATTATATTTCTTGTAAATATAATAC
>JASDQU010241521.1:144794-161449 GCA_032191745.1 Picea mariana
CCAATGTTTTATATTATCTGGGATTGAAGGTCTATGTCTGACTTCAATTTGAAACTTCAGATTAGGAAACATCGGAGTTTTAAAATTGCTTGCTGCAAATGCCAAAGAATCAGCCTGTTGATTTAAATCCCTGTGAACAAAAGTAATGTTGAATGCCAAGAAGAAGTTATCTATATAATCCCACACCTCATTTCTGTATTATTTCAATCTTTGCTACTTGGTTTGATATATGTTTCTAACCTGGTGAACAATAAGTTCAGAATCTCCAAAAACAGACAACTCATCTATTCCCATGTCTCTTGCAGCTTTCAATCCTAACAGCAAAGCTTCATACTCACGGATATTATTAGTGGTGTCAAATTCAAGTTTATATGACATTGGAATAACCTCCTTGGTAGGGGAAATGAAGATAATACCAGCTCTGGAACCTTCTTTAGAACTAGCCCCATCAAAATACATTTTCCAAACCAAATGATCTTCACTATCTCTTACTATAGTTATTGATTTTCTGATTGATACCTCTGCCATTTCCTCATCCATATGAAAAATAGAAGAGCCCAAATCATCTTCTACAGCATATATAGGGTGATTAGTGGGATTATCATGATCACTTACCAAATAAGCCAGTCTGGCTTCTCTGTATAACCTCCATTGTTCACCACCAAAAACAGGTATGGTTGTGTAGCTTAGGTCCATCTGCAGAGTGCCACCTACCTTTCTAGCCCAAGATCTTGAAAGAAGCATCCCAATTTTTGGTGGTATGTCAGCCACGATAACATCTAACACCACACTCTTCATAGGTAAATGGGAAAGATTTACGACCACATATTTCATAAGTCCAAGACATTTGACTTTCTTTGAATCAAAAGAATATAGATCATGATATGGTCTAGTAATGTCTAACCCTAATTCTTCCATCACCACCTTAGGCATGACATTATGCGAAGCACAAGAATCCATTAGGCAATTGTGCAGTATCTTGTCATGAATATTTAGTGAAATGTAAAAAGGTGGAGAGGCATCAATTTTGTCTTCAATGTGAGGTCCAATAGTAATAGCAGGATTTTCATCTTCAAGGTTGACTGTATCTGAGAAAGTGACATTAGTTGGAGCTTCTAGAGCCTTAAGGACAGTTTTTCTAAATGGTTCTGTTTTCAACAGTTCTAATAATGGTACTGGAATCTTAATTTTGTTGATTTCATGTTCAACATTGAAAGCTAAAACATTTTTATCAGGTTCCCTTATATCAGCAGTGCTATATTTGACAGGTTGCTTTAATGAATGATCTGTTTGAATATTAGGAACACCTTTGATTGCCCCTGTTTTTCCTAAAGTACTGGCTTTCTTTGTAGAAATAGGTATGTCTACTTTAGGTGCCTGAGAACCAGATCTGAGATTGTATCTTTTCCCTGTGGGTTCATGCTGGACAATCTCCTCTTCATCCCCTTCCTCAAACTGATTTGCAATCAAAGTATCTTCATATTCTTGTTGTGTTACATGTAAAGGGATTGATTCAGAATCAGTCAAGTGAACTGCAGAGTCTTCTTCTGTACCATCATTATCTTCCTCCTCATCTACTGCATTATTCTGAAAAGGAGGTAATACCATTTGGTCATCTTGATTTTTTCTTTTTCTTGGTAAAATCTGGGGTACATTGTTTGGTATCCTGAATTGATTGGAATTTCTATATCCACCCTCTTGTGCAGGTCTATTGGGTTGTTTTTGTTCCATCTTCAACCTTTCCATCTTAGAAGTCAAAGTTTTCAACATCTTTGTCATTTCATCCATTTTAATATCAGATGCTAAATTAGAAGATGAAGGCAGCTCTTCTTTTTTCTTTTTTCTATCTCTGTCACTTCTGGATTTCAATTTGTCTGCTGCTAATATGTTTGATTCCACCTCAATAGCTGCATCTTATATTAGGCTGAGGGTAGTGGCTCTCCTTTCCCTAAGCAATAAGGAAAATTCGGCATTGAATGCATTGGCAAATGTGATTTTGGCTGATGCCTCTGAAGGTTTTATCTCTTCTGGAATTTTACTGTACATCAGGTTGAACCTTTTGGTAAAATCAGGAATTGATTCTCCTTGTTTCCTCCTTAAAGCACCAAATTCAGTAAGGTAATACTGAAAATATTTTTTATCTGCCCATCGATTTAGAAAATCATCATCTAAAGCTATAATATCAGCTATTGAGTTAGCAGGCAAACTTCTGAACCACTTTCTTGCTTCCCCGTCTAAACTTTGTATGAATAATCTCATCCATACATCAGGATGGTCTACATTAAAATTGCCTGCAAAACTATAAAATGAATTCAAATGTTCTTCAGCAGTAACTGATCCTTCTCCATTAAATCTGGGCAAATATCTCATATAATCATTTGGTGGAAAAGAATACATGACTTGAGGAAGTACTAGAGGGGCATACCTAGCTGTGACTATTTGGTCAATTCTGTCTGTGGCCATATTAGTTGTGTTAAGATTTTGGGGGATAAGCAAGATTGATGATGTTGTGGGTGAAACAATCCCTTGTGTTTTACAATTTATATGTATTGTCCCTGAACCTTGTCTTTCAATAGATGTATACTTCTCTTCTGGACTCTGATCAACTAATGGACTGAGAAACAGAGGATTATCAAAATAATAATAATGTGTTCTGAAATCTTCAAGTGAGAAAAATTCACAAGATGATGCAAAAGTCTTTGTTTCACTCTTAATACTTGTGCTGGGAACTTTTAAATCTCCAGTTTCAGACAACAAGTATGGAAATTCCTGTTTAATAAGCTCAATAAGCAACTTCCTTTGTTCTGAACTTAATTCTGAAACATTTGTTGGGAATGAAACTGTATCAGACTTAACAACAGGCTTATTTTCACTTTCGAGTTTCAAATCTTCATTTGCTTGGGTTTTAATGATCTCAAAAGATTCTGCCTGAGAACTTTCTGAAGATAATTTCCCTTTTGAATGTGAAGACTGACCAGGAATAACTTTAGGCTTTCTTAGTATTTTTTCAGGGTCTGGCACTGCTTCTATAGGCTCAAGATCTGGATTTTTCCTTGTTATTGGTCTCTTATTTGATGGTGGAGGATTTTTTGGAATTTTAGGTCCTTTCCCTTCTTTCTTAGGAGCCAGAATTACTACAAAGGAGTCACCAGGTGAATAATCACAGTCTTTAGAAAATGTCCAAAATCTTGTTCACCATCAAGATCTAAATCTAAACTTGTCGTTTCCCCAGGGAAGTTATCTCCGTTTCTTCACTCCCCGACAACGGCGCCAAAAGTGATAGTCCCTAAAGTTGCACTCGACTGGTAAGGGAAAGCTAGGGCATCATTGATTTTATTGCGAAGTATTTTTGAGGGTTTTATGATTTGGTTTAAGTAAAATGGTTGAAAACCGGGTCAAGCTTACAGCATGGCATGAAAATCAAGATTAAAACATTGCATATCCCATTGGCTGAATAATAGGTAGATACATAGATGGAGTAAACCAATTCAATAAAAAGAAAGTGAAATCTTCAATTTGTCAATTTCACAAAATTTAGTTTCAATATATTATAAAGAAACAGGGGTATTAGCTTGAAATCATTACTTGAAAATTATCTCTACAGCGAAATCTTCACTGTATAAATTAACATTTAAGAACCAAAAGCATTGCAATTTGAATAATAAATTCAAGCATGAAAAATGAAATAACAGAGTATAAAAGAGAAGGTCTAACCATCCATATGCCTTTGCTATTAAGTGTCAATTGAACATACATGCCTTTACAATAATCTCCACAAAAAGTCTCTATAGATCTCCAAATTTTCGACCTTCATAAGGTATGTCTTCTGTCCATTTAAAAGAGTATCCAAGGAAAAGCCAATTTTCTTCATCGATTCATTATAGACTATGCCTCATATGCTCATGGGTTCTTGTGTTTGTTACAACAAGATATACCATTTATATGGGATGACCAGGCTTATGAATCCTTTGATGCATTGAATCATGCATTCACATTTTCTCRTTTAATTAGCGTTACTAACTTCAATAAGGATTATATCCTTTATGTATTTGCCTCACCCTTTGTAGTGGTTGGTGTGATAGTTCAACAAGGAGAGGAAAGTTATGATCATGTCATCTATTACATGAGTAAGAACCTATTTGGAACCCCTCTAATTTACAATCACAATGAAAAATTGGCCTTAGTTGTGGTATTTTATTCCCAAAAGATACATCTTGTGACATCAAGTTATCAATGGTAACTTTACTTGTTGGATTGTTATCCTATAGGAATACAACCTTGAGTTTACCACTCCCAAGAGTAAGAAAACCTTGTCCCTTGAAAAGTTCATCATTAATTTTCCCATGGGAACAACTGATCCTGTTAGTCCCTAAAGTTGCACTCGACTGGTAAGGGCAAGCTAGGGCATCATTGATTTTATTGCAAAGTATTTTTGAGGGTTTTATGATTTGGTTTTGGTATAATGGTTGAAAACTGGGTCAAGCTTACAGCATGGCATGAAAATCAAGATTAAAACATTGCATATCCCATTGGATGAATAATAGGTAGATACATAGATGAAGTAAACCAATTCAAGAAAAGCAAAGTGAAATCTTCAATTTGTCAATTTCACAAAATTTAGTTTCAATATATTATAAAGAAACAGGGGTATCATATTGAAATCATTACTTGAAAATTATCTCTACGGCAAAATCTTCACTGTATAAATTAACATTCAAGAACCAAAAGCATTACAATTTGAATAATAAATTCAAGCATGAAAAATGAAATAACAGAGTAGAAAAGAGAAGGTCTAACCATCCATATGCCTTTGCTATTAAGTGTCAATTGAACATACATGCCTTTACAATAATCTCCACAAAAAGTCTCTATAGATCTCCAAATTTTCGACCTTCATAAGGTATGTCTTTTGTCTATTTAAAACATCTATGAAACTACCAGATCCTATTATCTAGGACAGCTTTAAATGACTAGAATCAAAGAGTATCCAGATCCTAAATTATGTCACTCAAAAATGAGCTACTATTTCCAAAATAGTCCATAGCTCAACAGCTTGATATAACAAACATTTCCAGCAATACTCTACAAAATAGAGATTTCGTTTAACTATGTAAAGCAGATCGAAATCTTAGCATTTCCTTGATCAAAACGAGTATTATTTACCATATCTCCTGGAGCACCTTTAAACAAAATTGTAACCAATCTTCATGTTACCTTTAAGATAAAATCGCAACAGAGGCTTTGGCATTTTTCTGCTTGAGCTTTGTGGTTAACACAACATTGTGCCAGTAAAGTCTGAAATTGATTTCCCTGAGTTCCTTAAGCAGCGCC
The DNA here is from genome assembly GCA_032191745.1 of Picea mariana. Taxonomy (NCBI): domain Eukaryota; kingdom Viridiplantae; phylum Streptophyta; class Pinopsida; order Pinales; family Pinaceae; genus Picea; species Picea mariana. The sequence goes on from JASDQU010241521.1 coordinate 150,126, forward strand.
CTTTGCTCCTTCTTCTTCTTTTTAAGACTTTGAATTCTTTCCTGCTGGCGAGCATTCCACTGTTCTACCTACATCTTTTCCTTCTTTAACTGTTTTATGGTTTTCTGAAATTCTTTAATCTTTTCCTTATCAGTTCTTATCTCGACCCTGAATCTTGAACAATCTTCAGAGGGTGCAGTTTCATTCAGATTTAAAGTAACCCTGGGTTCTTTGGCTTTAACCTGGTATTTTGAAATCAATTCTGAGCTATGTTCTTCTTCAGAACTTGATGAATCCATAGCTCCAGGTACATCTGGTAAGTAATCTGAATCTTCCATGTAATCCTGTGTTTCTTCATGGAATTCACTGATGCCTTTAGCCATCTCTTTAGCCTTAGCTAATCTAGTTGAAGCTCTCATTACAGGGCCTGTAGGTGGTGTAAGTTTTCCCTTTCCTTTGCTGACATATTTCTTGGGAAAAGGAGTCTTCTTTGCTTTTTTCCTGGTGCTTGTTTCGACCTCCTCAGAATCATCATCTATGATTATGGTGTTTTCTTCTTTAATGGCAGGATTGAACATTTCTTTTGAGTTCAGCCTATACTTATTAGTATCGCTGGTTGAATTTCTCCGAGGTTTTTGTGATACACACGCACCCTTTTTCCTTTTTCCTTTGACTGCAACGTTCTTTTTGCTGGTGGATGGCATTTCAGTCTTGATTGCAGTTTGAGCAATGAGATCATTATCTGACTCTGTCTCTTCTTTGACATCTTCCTCAGGAAGCACCTCATGTTTGGGCTCCCATCTAGGTCTTTTACTCCTGCTCTTTTTAGTTACCTTGATATCAGAAGATTCATCTTTTACAGGGTTTTCATCAGCAACATCTCGACTCTGTTTAACAGTTTTTCTCCCTCTGCCCTTTTTCGACTTATTTGATTGAACAATAGGTTTTAAGGATTCCGTGAGCCAATTCCAGGGCTTTTGTAGTTCATTCAGGGCAAACATGACTAGGGTTTTAATGAGGACTTGATGGAACAAACTGCCCTTGGCATTAGTGGAAATAGATTGTACCTTCTTAGACATTTTTGTACCTTCTTTTAAGGGTAGTCACCATTTAGATGCATCAATATTCTGATATGATAGATGTAGATCAAAAAAAACCTCCCTTCGCAGGTGATGTATCTGTGAATCACCACCAGGGCAGTGTGCCATTCGGGTCGGACCCATCTGCGAGGAATTCCCCTTCTTCAATCCGAATTCTGCTTATCTGGAAGGAGGAATTGATTCACAAACTTAGTGACCACGTGTTCCTTCTTCCACCATCTTTCCCCTCCAACCATGAGCCTACAAGCCTTGGCTATAGTCTGGTTTGTCACTAGCATCAACATTTTGCCGATTTCGACTTCATGGCCATCAAAATTCAAAGCAAATTCCATGGAAACCCTTTCGTCATATCCTTGAAATGTAGTGAGGAACTCAAACCACCCGGCGTCTCTGAATCTTTGAGCCATTTGAGGGTAGGATTCAAGGAGTTCGGCACCTTCTGGTTCAATTATGTCCACTTGTCCGCTCCGCTTTGGCGCCATTTCAACTCAAATCTACAACTAACGCCCTCAGGTTCCGAATTTCCTTCCTGCAATTGTTGATATATGCCTGATGCTTTGAATGGATACCTGTATTTCTTCCTGCAGGGTTGAACTTAAAACAACTCGAACCGATCACATAATAATCATTAAATAATAGGGGATTTTGAAATGAACCCTGCACGTGTGTATAGCGATTGTTCTGAACATGTTGGATTTAGAGATGATTACCAAATTCTTGTGGGAACACACGAACTCTTAGCTTGTGATCTCGTTATCATAACTAAATCGTGATAGCAGGCGCATGTTATGGCATGATTATTTGGCGCTACGGGAATAAGCTTATTCCCATAGCGCGTTTGACAACTTAAAATTTGAAATTCCAATGGAATAAAGGAGACACTTCTAGTTTAAACAATGTTTTTCATAATCAAAACTCAAATAAATCATCAAAAATTTTAATGCAAACCATGAAATATCAAAAATCTAAAAAATGAAAACAGCTAAAAACGGAAAATGAGGGATGGGTAAAGAGGGTTTAGGACAGGGGTTTCTTACTTAAACCAAGACAAAAGTAGAGACTAACAGATCATTTTAATGATAATCTCCTTGATGAACACTTTTTGTTATTTTGATCATAGGACCCTTAGTACGACGACATTTTGGTTTATTTTTTCACCCAAAGGTTCATCCCCCATCTTTAATGGTATGATCAATGATGTATACATCATCAGGATCCTGGGTATCACCTCATTGGTGATGTCCTTTACCAACAAGGAGTCAACACCATTCTATATCATTTCCTCACTCACAAATATGTCTTATGAATCTAAAATGATTAACATGATAGATATAGAGCACAAACTACACCATGAAGTCGAAAAGGCACAAATAATTTTGAATTTTTTGTCAACCTATATCTATATGCTAACCCTAGATTTTCCTCTCCCTCATACAGATCACACATATGAGTTTTTTTAGTTTCCCTCTACATTGTTGAATTTCTTATCCTAATCACTTTCATATTGTGCCAGTAATTTGTTATGATTATTATTTCGGCTAGGGGCCTTTTTTTTGTATGAAGTTGTTTCTCATGCATAGTGAGCTCACGACCTCTGTTTTTTTTGTTCTATACATCATTGTTTCGATTTCATGACTACTTTTATGTTGTGGTATTTGTTTCAAGTGTGTAGGAAGTTCACTTGGGAGCCATTTTTTCTCATCATTTTTCATTGGGATCTTTGTCATCCCTTTAGGTACATTTCTTCAAATTTTCATATAGATAGCATATCCTATTTTTTTATATTTCATTTTCTTCATTTTCCACCCCTTAAATATGTATTTACAACACCTTCAAGTTCATGGCATATCCCATCCATATTGCATTTTTCCTCTACCCGAAGGTACTAAAATTCCTACATGAGTTTCCCTTGATTAGTTCTTATTTTCACATTGGCGCCCATTCTGTTGTTTTCCCATTTAGAATCGGAAGTTTGTATAGTTTGCATCCCATGGATATCGTCATGCTTCTCACCATAGAATTGGCTTGTTCCTTCGGACTCCCAAGTAGTTTGTATCATATTGGCATATTCTATAGTGTGTTATTGTTACACACATAAATGCCACACCACCTTGTTTCACTTAAGTGTCGTAAGTGTCATATACACATTACTAAGTGTCGCATGCACTTTATCAAGTTTCGTATGCACCTTACTAAGTTTCTCATGCACTTTATTAAGTGTCACAGCTTTGACACCGTGGAATAATATTTTTCATAATCCCTAGTCATTGTGGAGGATAAAAGACCATCATGGGAAGGTTGAAATGATGCCTTTACCTTGATATTTTGACCATTTTTGAAGTTCAACACTCCCCTGCCCATGTATAGGGAGCGTTGACAATGTTATGTGCTAACTGTTTGGGGAGCGTTGAAGTGGTTAGAGGGAGTTATGGCTAGCCAACCTTATTCTAAGGGTTAGTTTCAATAATATGAAGTCAAGGATTTGAGTCATATCTTGTGGCTCCATCTTAGGTAAACTCAATCCCAACTTATGGAGATAAATACTCAACCATTTCCTAAAATACTTCATGGTGGTTAAGCCTCCAACTCTTATATAATGAGTGCATTCCAAAGTGAAATGGAAGAGAAAGGATTTCAAAGTATCAAACCTTTTATCTTGTAAGGAGAATTCATCAGAGCATCTGATCTTGAGACATTCAAGAGAGAGTTGGATAGGAGAGCTTGGAGGAGATGTTGCAACGTCAACGTTGGATTGTAAGTGCTTCATCATTTCATTCCTTTAATATATAAACTTGGCCTATTCCCTTCATATGTTGTGTTATAGATCACATGTATGTCTATTGTTGTAAATTCATCATATATATATTTATATAATAATATAGAATAGAAGAAAGAATATTCCTCTTTATTCATTGCAGGTCTCATCTTTCACCTAGGAGCTTGGTCAATAAGGTCAATGGCTAGAGCAACGAGGACAGCCATCATAAAAAGGCATTTATTCCATCTCTTTCCTCTTACTCTGATTTTTGAAATAGGTCTAAAGGGAAATTAGTAACCATTTTTTTTCTTCTATCTTGGATCGAAGGAAACCCGATCCAAGGGGTGTTTCACCTATCCGCGGGGGGAATTCACCACAACAATTATCGCATTTCATTATCCCACTCCCTCATCCATGTCATTACACCTTTGCACGTCATTCCCTTAAGGAGAATTCTATTGGTTCCCCTCCCTTGGTTGATTCCATTCACCACTATTATTTCCATTGTACAAGATTGATCCACTTAGTTGCATAGTGGGGGACCTATGTCCTTGGTTGTAACATAACTAGATCCATTCATTCTTTTGGGAAGAGTTCATAATGATCCTTCCATGCCACCATGGCCACAGTCTTAGTTGCTCTTGTTCAAAGCATCATGCATTAAGTAACCCTTTTGTGCCTTAGAGTCTATATATATTAGTGATCCATTCAGTGTTGATACAATTCAAGAGCCTCTTTGAATCACTTTCATCTCAGTTTCTCACTCCTGGACACCAATGATTTTTACCCCCCAAGTTGTCATCATAATCCCATTTCTTATTAGCCTTGGCCCTCACTCTTGGTGTTATACATCCATTTCCAATTCAACCATTCTATTATGATCTAAATAATGGAAGTTTTGAGTCCCATTATCATTAGGTTACTCGTCCATTTGTGTCTCAGTATCAGTAAGTCACATTTGCTACATGATATGTTGCACCTCATGTAGGTTTCTAGGGGTTCCCTTATACCTTGATTCTAGGAAACCTTCCCCTATCAACATCAACACCTCCATTCTAGGGGCTTGGTTTAGAGGCTTTGTGTTCCTTGGTCCTGTTCACTTCTTTGACAGGTCACTCAGTTCAAGCAAGGAAAATAATCATTATTCCTCGACTTGGTAGTTCCCATGGTTGATTCCAACTCATTGTTGCACCATTGGGATTCATACACATCAATGGTTCCAATGTTCTAGTTCTATTCAAAGACCACCAGACATATATGACTCTTTCAAATATCTTTTTATCGTTTTAGGTGACAGTCACCCTTCATGTTGCTCCCTACATGTTCTGATCAATGTTAAATCCACTTTTCTAGCTCTGGTTGCAAATCCTGAGATGTTTTTAGCTCTATTCAGTAGACTTTGAGCCTCTAGTTTAAGATTTCATTCAAAAAACTCTTTCTAAATCCTAGGCCCCTCTTTTTTGTTCTGCAGGGATTTTGTGGTTGTTCAACCCCCCTTGCCATGGGGAGCCCCAATTTTCCTTCATATATGATCAAATAGTATTTAGTATTGATTATTATTATGTACTTCAATCTAAACCCATGTTTCCATGATCCCATATTGTATTGTACCGTTACATTTTCATGAGCATGGGTATGCCCGTCTTATTGATATTGAGATCATTTATACACCTCACTTCATGGTTTTTGTTTTGTAGGTATTCTCCTTAGTCATATGTGGGTAGTCATTTGTGATGAAATATCCAGCAGTGACTCTCCCATGTCCTAAAGATATTGCATAACTCTAGTTGAATAGTAAGAATCGACCAATTACTCTCCCAAGTCCTAAAGATCTTGCATAAATCTCATTGAATAGTAAGAATCAACGAATCACACCTCTCAAAAATCTCAATGTCAGTGATATTAGTTGTACTTGGAAAAAATAAGGTCTAGGGAGAAAGCATATCAAAAGGTTAAATCTCTACAATATTGTCAAGAACATAAGAGGAAATGTTATCAAAATCACTTTCAAAAATAGGGAGATTGTTAATGGTGTCATCATCTTATAGTGATGATGGTGGCATCCCAAGTTTCAACTCTTTAGGAACATTTTGATCACTATTAGGGCTTGGTAAAAACCCTAGGTGACTTTGATAGAATGGCACCCCCTTATGCTTCAGGGTGGTACAAAAATGTGAGATCTATGTTTTGTATKCCCATTACATAGAACATTGKGATTCTCCCTTTGAGGGTTTGGGAACTCTTGTGAAAGTAAGTCGATTGTRAAARACATTTAATATATATAGGAATACATAGTATTATGAAGATTATTAGAAATGAAAGTCACTGGAAAATTAGCAACATGGAGTACCAAACTTTGAGCCTACTCTTAAGTTAGATTACTCTYTATGACACCAATGTTCACTGCACATACTGGCCATTCAACCCATACATCTCTAAAAAAATATGTACAAATCCCATRTTACATATTTTTAACACCCCTATGAGGTTATGGTGATTTAACAACCTAACCTTTACTTATTACATTTAGTTATAATACAGTGCCACCTAACATAAAAATTAACACCAACTATTAAATAATCAAAACAAAYATGTATACACATTTATGTGTGTTAATGTTATCCAAACACMTATTTTGGTGATAAAGAAAGATGTAAGTTCCTCACAAGGATAAAATGGATATAACACCAATAAAWKCATAATTTTCTTGCTAGAGGCATTGCATTGAATGATTGAAATTTAGTGTATATGTGACTTAATTTCTAGCATCTTATATTGTTTTGTCATCATAGATATATGTGTTTGATTAGTGCAAATATAATAAAGGTATTGAAACATTATTCGTATCATTTGTGTCATCAGTTTTTGTATTTTGTCTTTGTGATGCTTTTTTAGGATCATTGGAAGATGGAAGTTCCCAAAAACTCTAGTCAGTGATTTAGTACCCCTTTTGTGTCAAGCCCCATCACTATACAAAAATTTCAATTATATAATTATCTACTTCATTAATACCTCCTTGCACATTTTTCTTGTGGATGGTGGGCTACTTGATTACAACTATGCAACTCCTCCCAATTGTGGCCACTAAAATCAACTGATGATAAAATTATTGTTCATGAATCCACCTTCAAAAATTGTTGTTAAAATGTTTTTTTGCACAACATAAAGGTTTTATAATACCATTAAAAATGTTACTGCATCTAAATATAAGGATAAATTGTGGGGTGATAAATAAGTAGAGGATAAGAGAAAATTAAGATACTATAAAGGGGTCATTAACCATAATCTAGAATTCCAGAAGTATCTTTTTGTTATAACTCACGTAAATAATAAAATCAACGTTGCTAAAATAAGAACAAACTCTCATAATATTCAAAATGAAACTTGGCATTGGACAATCTCTAAAATGCCATGGAATAAAATAATTTGGCATCTTTGTGATACTAAAAAGGTGTAGGATGAAAAACAATTTCCCTTAGAATTTCCCGTGTACGCCCACATTATATCTCAATTTAAAAATATTTGTTACAACACTAACCTTCCTTACCTTTTAACTCATCGAAACTATGGAGATTAAAACACACTTCTATCCAATATTTTCAAGAATAGAAATAAAATTTTAAAGTAAACCAAATAATTCCTTACCAATTTTTCATAAAGTCTGATAAACCAAAGTTGGTATGATTCAACATTGAAAATCATCATCATTGTCATCTTCATAGATTTTATTTGGATTAACATAAAGCCTTTAATAGGATGGTCATAAATTCCCTAAACCAATTGATCAAATTTATCTTGAGATTATGAACTCTGACACTAAGGTGATTATGCAACTGAAAATCAAGGATATGATGAATTCAAGTTTTAACCCTGAATTCTTAAAACAATGTGCTTAAACCAACATAGTTTTAAATGAAATAAGTAACAATGACATGGAATTACTATACTACATGGTGAGTAACACATAACAGGGGCAAAGGTAAAATGCATTGGTCAAAAAAATGATCCAAAATGGATTAGAACCAACAAACAGTTGTAAGACACGGTACCTCCAAGCCAATTTTGAAATTTATGAAGGTTAGATAGACTATGAAAAACAATGAAAATGTAAAAAATGAATAAGACAAAAGAGAAAAATTGAAAATTAAATGAAAAGAAACAGATAATATAGGAGAGAATATTCTAAGGAATGGAAAACTAAAGTTCAACCCGTTGGATAGACTATGGAAAACAACGCAAATGTAAAAAAGGTTAGATAGAGTATGGCAAAACAATGCAAATGTAAAAAATGAATAAGACAAAAGAGAAAATTTGAAAATTAAATGAAAAGAAACATATGATATAGTAGAGAATATGCTAAGGAATGGAAAACTAAAGTTCAACCTGTTGGCCTTCCCATTACCGCAACTCTCCCTATTTCCTCATGTAGTTTAACTCTCAAAGGGTATTTTGGCCAAGTGAGGAAGATGCATAGAGAGACAAGTGCTTCATTGTACCAGAGATTGTCAAAATGAGAACGAGCCACCATTCGAAGTTGGTTTCCCATTTGGGTTTCCATGGTAAAACCATTGTGTCTATTATGTGATTAATTTTGTCTACAATATGGATTTCACTATGGTTTAGTGGATCGTGTTTGTGTTATATGCATTAGTTTAAGTTCTCATGTTTGCCAACTTAACCTACTTGCACTTACTAATGTGATCATTGAGTCATCTTAGAATATTGCATGTAAAATATTTATCAGTGTAGTCTTTCTTAGGATATTTAGACACTTAGGAGTTAGTTCAGTTCAACTTGGTCTAATATGTTTTTAGGTAAAAGTGTGTTTATTTATTATGCATTTGTAGTTATGTAATATAATGGTCACAATATGTTATATACATAGAGTGACTCAATGGATAATATCCTCCTTGATCTTAAAAAATATATTGATCAATGGCTTAGCACTCGATTTATCCATGATCTTTATTTAAAAAACATGTAGGGTCATTTGTTGGTGATTGATTGTGAGAAAATATCCCGTAAAATATTTTACTTTTGCATTAATATATTGCCTCAAGGGGCCAAGTTGGTTGGAGCATGGATTGTTTCCCTCTTTGAGGGTTTTAACCACATAAAAACACAAGTGTATTGACCTTTGATTTGGTTGTGTGAGTGGTTACTAAAGGTGTTATTCCTATATGGTAATACTTTGTTTTGTCGAACATGGTATCAGAGCCAGTTTGAAGACCTGCTCCTCTTGTAGATTGATATCTCGAACCTGTGTTTCGCATTTCTCGTTCTGTTGTTTTTGTGAATTTATGGGATAATTGGACTATTCTACTACGTCTGGAGTGCTTTTTTCAATTGGAAGCACTTTTCGTTTCACTCAAAAATGTTTCTATTTTCCCAAGATGCAACCATTTTGTTAGATATGGAGGTATAAACTCGAAATACGTTATTTTTAAATTTATTTTACTGAGTTAATATTTTAGTTTTTTGTTTTTTTATTGCTTGTTTGCAACTCTTTCTGGTCTATGTATACTCTTTGTCACACACTTTGTGCAATCTCGACAATCTAGAAACAAAGCAAAAAGTGTTTTCTTTTTTTCTTATGCTCTTTCCTTTGCGCTTTATGCGAACTCAAAAAATCAGAAACAAAGAGAAAAATTGCATTTTCCAGGTGAGCTAACCAAGATCTAACCCAATTATTGTTGAGTTTTAGAAAAATTTATTTATTTATTTCGAAATTTCATTTGTTTTTTTGTGTGGCCATGTTAATTTTTTTTCCAACAAAAACAAGGGTTTTGGGGGTAAGCACACACTTCGAGGTAAAGAGTAAAAAAAACCTCCTCCATTAAAATTGGTATATATTTTACTCTAGCCCACTTGGTGGTTGAAATTTATTTATTTAATAAGAAGTATTTAGTTAAAGTCTCTCTTTTCTTAAGTTACTTTTTGAAAAAGTTCATTCAATCTTGAGTTATCTTATAATTTCATTGTAAAGTGCATTTCACTTAAATATCACTATTAGGTAACTTTAATAATTTTTTATTTACTTTTTGCATGCAACTTTAATTTATAAAATAATTTTATTGTAAAAGTGATTCTCACTTATTCTATAAAAGTGAGTCGCTTCTTAAGTAATTTATTTGTAAAAGTGAGTTTATAGGCAAAGTTAGAAAAGGATTGGTTTTTTTTTACTAAATGACCTCATTGTGCATCCATNTAAGTGAGTTTATAGGCAAAGTTAGAAAAGGATTGGTTTTTTTTTACTAAATGACCTCATTGTGCATCCATCACCACATGGAGCAACTTCTACTTGGCACGTCATTCTTTGGTTATCGCTTATGTCTTTTTTAAGGGGAATTATTGGGCATGTGTTATATTCTTTGCACAGTCAGTTCCACATGTTGTTATGTTGCATTGGGCATAATGAGGGGTCATAAGGGGGGTGATATATCCCTTGTTTGAGGGTTTGGGGGTGGGGTCCCCGAGAAAAAAAGTTGGGTTGTTTTTTGGTATGTTTTGGCCTATTTTTTGTGTTTTTTGGCCCATTGTAATGTAATTCCGATCAAGAAATCTAATCTGCATCAATGGATTGGGGTTTTTGGATGCCATCGAATCTTATATATTGTATTGTAATGGTGAAGTTAAGACAATGAGAGTTAGAGGTGTAGCTATAAACATTTGTTGGTTTTTCCGAATAAGGATTTCCAGGGTAAATTTCTAAGTACTATGTGTGATTGTTATTATTTTCTTTCTATTTTATAAAGAATATGTATGTCCATTGCTATATTGTAAAGTTTTAAAGCCTAAATTTGGTATCATAGTAGTGATTGGCTTCAAGGGGATGCCTTTGTTGCTAAGGGTTCGATTATCTTGGATATGTGATAAACCTAGTTTTAGTGGGAGCTCTGCATTGGTGATTTTGGCAGTGAAAGAAAATGTCGAGCAGTTCAAAAATAGAGATTGAGAAATTTAATGGGAAAATATTTGAGCTTTGGAAGTTGAAAACAGAGGATCGTTTGATAGAAAAATATCAATGGGTCATTATGGATCTAATTACTACACCTACAGGTATGTCGGCATAAGATTGGACAAAGTTGGATAGGAAGGAAAAGAGCACAATCTGATTGTGTCTTTCAGATTTAGTGTTATTGAATGTCTCGAGAGAATCTATAGCCAGAGCGTTATGGGATAAGTTAGGGGATTTGTATCAGTCTAAGTCCCTGGTAAAAAAACTTTTCTTATAGAAGAAGTTGTACCTCCTGAGGATGAACTATGGAGACTCAGTGAAAGAGCATCTAAATGATTTCAATATTATGGTAAGTCAGTTGTTATCTGTGGATATTAAAATTTCAAATGAAGATAAGTGCATTAGTTTACTTCGTTCATTGCCAAATTCGTGGGATATTTTGGTTGTTTATATTGGTAGTAATGTGACCACATTAAAGTTTGATGATGTGGTTTCATCCTTGTTATCGAAATAAATGAGGAGGAAAACC
>JASDQU010241522.1:54490-65908 GCA_032191745.1 Picea mariana
GTTGAGGCAACATTACAAAGTACTTACTGATTTGCAATCTTCAATTCCGAACTTCTTCAACATTTCTTTGATGTACTTGCTTTGGGAAATGGAAATTCCTTTATCCATCTCACATATCTAAAGTCCAAAAAATAATTTCAATTCACCAAGTAGTGACATTTCAAACTCATTATTCTGTCCAAAAAATAATTTCAATTCACCGTAGTGACATTTCAAACTCATTATTCATGTCTTGGGGAAGCTTCTTACTCATCGTGACATCATCACTTCCAAATACAATGTCATACACATATGTGTCAATGATAAGTATGCTGTTTCCGTCAACCTTTACATAGATATTTTTATATTCATTACCCTTTCTGAATTAGTCTGATTGTTTCTATTCTGGAACATGCATAGGCCAAGATTAGTTTGATTGTTTCTATTCTGGAAACATGGAAAAACATTTCTTCAAAATCTACTGCTTCAAATTCATCATATCCTTTCCATACTAATCTTTCATTTTTTTTGGTTACATGTACATCTTCATTTAGTTTGTTTCTAAACACCCATGTTGTACCAATCAGATTTTTATTTTTCGATCTTCGAACAATTTTCCATGTTCCATTCTTCTTTATTTGATTCAATTTTTATTCAATGATCTTGATCCAATGTTCATCATTGGTAGCTTCCTAAAAGTTGTCAGGTTCAACTATGGATAGTAGTGCAAGGTGTCTCGACTCTAGTTTATGTAACCTTTTACTTCCTCTGATTTTTATTCCTTCATTTCTATCTCCAATAATCTATTTTGGTGGATGATTCTTCTTAATCTAGGGGCTAGGTGTCTTAGAAGGTATCTGAAAGTCTTTTCGATAATTTTCTTCTTTTTCTACTTCTGGTTATTTTTGTTCTTGGAATTATTCTTCTTCTTCTACCCCTTCTTCTTTTAATTCTTATTATATTTCCTACTCTTTAGAATTTTTTATTTCTTCTTTGATGTTCGAGACATTTGTTTCATCCAGATTTAAATTTATGTTTTTAACTATCTTGTTCAGTCTTAAATTGTTAAATTTATCTATATTTATTTTTCTTGAGTATCCAACAAATATGCCTTTATCAACTTGAGAATCTAATTTTCCAACTCTTTCATCTTCTCTTTTTATGTAGCATTTGCTTCCAAATACTCTAAAATGATCAATTTTTTTTGGCTTTCCCTTTCATAACTCATATGGATTATTTCCATTGTTACTTATGAGAATTCCTATATTCAAGATATGAAAGAATGTGTGCACTACTTGTATCCAAAAAATATTCCTCAACTTGGAATATTTCAATATGGTTTTTTGCATGTCTATTACAATTATGTTCTTCCGTTCAACAACTCCATTTTGTTGAGGTGTCATTGCTGCTGAGAACTGTCTTTTTCTTCCACACTCTTCATAGAATTACATGAATTATTTTGATATGAATTCACCTCCATTGTTTGATATTAGACACTTAATTCTTGAATTTATTTGATTTTCAACCGTCTCCTTGAGTATTCTGAAATTTTCAAATGCCTCAAATTTCTTCTTAAGAAAGAAAACTGCAGTCATTTTTGTATAATCATCAATAAGTAGCATGCAGTATTGTTCATCATTTAGTCCCTTTGTTCTCATTGGTCCACATAGATCATTGTGCAGAATTTCCAATGGATTTATTATAGAGTATTCCTTTGATATGAATTCAGTTCTTTCCTTTTTTCCATGTAGGCAATGATTATACATAGTATTGGCTGGCTTTGAAATTTTAGGAATTTCCCTTACTGCTTCCTTTCTACTAATTTTGACTACATTGTCAAAATTCACGTGCCTCATTCTTCTGTGCCAAATCTAAATTTCATTTTCCTTTCCAATCTCATTTAATATGTATATGTTGTTTGGAGTACTTACTATTATAGAAACCAACTTTCTCAATCCTTATTTCCTTATCTCACATTTCCCTGTGTCAAATATAAGTCCATGTCCCTGATCACACATTTGAATTACACTTAGTATATTATGATTCATGTTTTCGACAACTAGGAAATTTTCTTCCTTGTGATACTTAGTTCAAAGCTTAATTATGCCTTTTCCTATAATTTTGGCCAAGTTGTCATTTCCAAATGAAACTTATCCATCTCTTTCGTTCTTTAGATTTATAATGTTTTTATTGTCACATGTTATATGGTTTGAAAAACCATTGCCAGCGTACCAATGAATTCTTCTACTTTGGGCTTGTAGTACAAGGGAACATTCTTCAACATTTAGGTTATCCTGCTCCCTTATCCAAAATATTGATGTTCCTTTTGCATGATTGTGGAAATCCTACTTTGGTTCCTTTGGAGGAATTGTCAATCTACAATATTTGGCCATATGTCCAAAATTGTTTTATTTGTAGCATACTTCTTCATCTTCTAGAGATCCAAAACTATTACAGTGTTTTTTATATGCTTCATGAGGATTTTTGAGATGATTAATTTTGGAGTAACCTTCATAAGTGCCTATGTTCTTAGCATAAGCTCTACAATTTATATCTTTATTCCCAAAATTGTTACAAGAATACATGAGCGAAGAAAGATAATCATATACCTTGGAGATCTTTTGAATGGTGTTGTTATTCCATAGTTTTTGTCTTGTTTTCTTTCCATAGGTGAATGTTGATTCTAAATCCTAAGTCTTCTAGATAGTTCCATCCTTTGGTAATCTTCATTCTGAGTTCTCTCAACTTCCCGATCATTCTCACTTGAAGGATTTCATTATTCCTTCTCGGTGGATCCTCTAGTGACTTTTGCATAAGTATTTTTTTCTTTTTCCTCTTTTATAGTTATATAACTTGAACCCATCTCTATATATGTTTGATTTTGTTCTAGTCCATACCTATCATGATATGGACTTTGAGCGCTGATGATTTCATCTAGTATTTTGGTGTTGTTCTGTTGCATGTCTCTTTTATGAATTTCTTTCCTTACTGAAACTATATTTGTTTCTAAGCTCTCCTTCTCTTTTTCTTGTTCTTCCAACCAACTTCTATGTATTTCTTCAATCCTTCTATATTCTTCAACTTTGAATTTTAGGTTCATAATCATCGATTGATATTATTAAGAGTTAGGACTTCGAGAACTCTCTTTTATTTTGAGTAATTCTCCCTTGAGTGATTTTTTTTTCTTCCTCTCTTTCCTTAGTTCACTTAAGGTGTTGTTTAGCTCTTATTCAAGATATATGTAACCTATTCTTCAAAATCCTTTTCATCATTTAATAAATCCAAAAAATATTACATTTTCTGAGTCACTGTTGCTACCATCATCCTCATTCGATGAGGAACTGTCCTCCTTTGAGTAGAGACTTTTCTCAAAGAATTTTTTTTTGTTTCTTCTCTTGTCTCCCTTTTTATATTTCTTTTATTTCTTGGGAGATTATTTTTCATCACTATCAGAATTATTAGCATAAGGACATTTAAAGGAAAAATGGCTAACTTACCTTTATACCTGTTTGTTCCTCCCTTCAACTTCCTTACAAAGTTGGCTATTTCTTCATCTTCATATGAATCATAGCTATAGATGCAACTTGTCTTTGAATTAGCTCCTTTCTATTATTTTGTCTTATTGGATGTGATCTATATTTAGGAGAAGAACAAACTAATTAAGAGATTGAATACAATAAACACGAAGATATGAAGAGAAACATACATATCTAGTGAACAATATCTTCTATTAAATAAATGAAATAGGTTGAAACTGTAAAATTGCAGAACTGAAACACTTGCTCGAATGGTGGTATCTATCTATGAGAAGAGATGTGGCTACTACACACATCTTTCTGAGCAGAATGATTACAATGAGGCTCTAGAGGCATTTTTTTTGTTACTAATGAATTCCAAAACCATAGACATCTAGAAACGTAACCCTAGGAGGTGAAATGCCAAAAGTCATGTGGGCCCATATGGGTAAATTGGTACCTCAACTTCCTGGGGTCATAAATTTTGCATACGGCCTCCTTTTTAGACATGTGACAGCCCGTTGGAAAGGTATTTCAGAGAACTACACATTACATTGTCAAACTTTGACTCCATCTATAGTTTGATTGTGGCAAGCAAAAAAAAAACATTGTTTAGGGCACCAAAATGGCCTTGGAAGTACAACAAGATGTGTTTACATGAAAATATACAAAATAATCTAGTTGGATTAGCTGAGAGGCCACCAGTATCCACCTGGAATATGTGTATGTCTTTATACAACCCCATAAGTGTATAACCCACAATTACAAAGAAGTAAAAAAGAACATGCTAAACTAAAAACATGCAAGAGGAGCCAATTGGAATAGGTGGGTGGCCACCAGTATCCACTTGTATCAATCCTCCCCCCTTAGGAATCAATGGTATCCATTTCATTGAGTTCCCCCCTTAGGTGAGGAAAATTCTACTAGATTTTTCCTAGGGTGAGCCACTTGCCTTGGTGTAGGATTTCCCTTGCCTTGGAAACCTGATAAAGCTCGATCCTTTGCTGGTGATTTCCCTTGTCCTGTGTTTCCACTATTTATTAGTGGATGATTGTTCCATGTAGTTAGGGTTGAGATCTGTTGGTGTCATATTTTTTGTGATCTCTAAGGCACCTAATAATGGTGGAAAATATGCCCGAAGGAGGTCCACATTTAAAACTGGGTGCTTACCAAGGAAGGGTGGAGTGTTGAGCTCAAAAAAATTTCTACCCACAACCTTGGTGATATTGTAAGGCCCATAGTAAAGTGGGCGGAGATTATGATGGGGCCCTATGAGACACTCCTTTTGAAAGTGTAGCCAGACTTTGTCTCCAACCTGAAACTAGTGCAGTACCCTGTGTTGATCATGGCACTACTTGTACTTAACATTGGATTTCTGCAAAATATCTTGGACCTGTTGGTGGATGTGTTTAATCCACTCAATAACTTTGATGGATTTGTTAGTATCATACTTAGCATAGGAAGAGTCTATCTGTGTGGTGGAAATTGGTAGTGCAACATCAATTGAACCCAAGGGTTGGAATCCCAGCCCCACCTGAAATGGGCTATGGCTGGTGGAGCTATGCAGATCCATGTTGTAACTATGTTGAACATAGGGGAGACACTGATACCATGTGTGTGGATTCTTAGATTTGTACATGCGCAGGATGTGAATAATCATTCGATTGAAGACCTATGTTTGTTCATCTATTTGGGAGTGGAAAGAAGTGGATTTAGTGAGCTTGATATCCAACAATGACCATAGACTCGACCAAAATGTGTTGAGGAACCTAAGGTCCCGATCGGAGATAATGGTCAGTGGTATCCCAAAATGGACCCACACTCGTTTGAAGAAGAGCTTGGAAGTATTTCTCACTGCGATATTCTTCTTGCAAGCTGTGAGGATGACCATCTTTGAAAACCAATCAACAACCAGAAATACACAATCATTTCCTTGCTTAGTGGATAGAAGGCCAGACATGTAATCCATTGATATGGATTCCCAAGGCTTTTTGGGACTAGGAAGGGGGGTGGATAAGAATTTCTTCTTGATGGATGGCTTGGCAAAGACACAGGAAGTGCAAGATATGATATACTTGGTGACATATTGTCGAAATTTTGGCCAATAATTGTTTTTCTGAAGAATCAAGATAATTTTCTCAATGCCAAAATGTCCTTCCATATGAATCTACTGGACCTCCCAAATGAGATTTCTAAGGTCGCTTGTAGGAACATAAAGATGGCCTAGATGGCATAATAGTCTGTCCTAACTGTGAAAATCCATGACAGGCATTCTTGTACCCAGGATATGATAGGTGGTGGTGAATTATGGATCTTGTTGATAAATTTTGGGCCACTCAGATGCCTTATGGCCACAGGAATGGAGCACAGTGGTGAGTGTAGGCATGGGAGGTCGAATGAGATAGTAAACGACATGATTTGAGATCCATGTCTTATACTTGATATTGAGATGGAACTACTATAGGTAGGTTGACCACTTATTATGCCAGTCGTTATGTAATTTCCCCCATGTTTATATGAAATATAGAGGCTTCTTATTAGTGTGGATGATCGTCTCCTTTCCCAGAATGTAATGTTTTCATTGACGACATGCTTGTACGATGGAATACATTTCTTTGTCATAGGTGGGGTATTTACAGATAGTATTTGAGAGTGTCTCACTATGTTACTCCAATGGATTACCATTCTAAGTGAGAACTGCACCTATAACATAGTCAGATGCATCAGTCTCAATCTCGAATGGTTGTTGCAGATCAGGAAAGGAGAGTACAAAAGCTAAGCACAATTGATGCTTCAGATGATTGAATGCTCATTGTTTTTCCTTCCCCCACAAAATATTTTCCTTGACACCACCCTTGGTCACTTGGCTGAGGTCCCATGAAATATTGGAGAATACCAACATGAAACACCAATAGAGGTTGACCAGTCCCAAGAAGCTCCGAAGCTCAATTAATGCAGTCGGGGATGGTCAGTCACAGATGCCTTGGCTCTTCTATAGATCAACATTTACCCCATGCTCATCAATAATGTATACCAAGTACTAGACCCTATTCATTCCAAAAGAGCATTTGTTCCAAGTTAGCATATATCTTGTGTTGTCACAGAGTGCTCAAAACCTGCTAAATATGTCACATGTGCTCCACTGAAGTTCTACTGAAGATGAGGATTTCATCTAAATATACCACCACAAAAGTTGGTGAACGTTCTTAATACATCATCCATCAACCTCATTAAATTGGTTGGTGCATTTGTTAAGACAAAGGGCATAACCATCCATTCAAAGAGACCTTATTTAGATTTGAACATTGTCTTCCATAGTTGGTTCGATGGGAACCTGGTGGTAGCCATACTTTAGTTCAATTTTGTTGAAGAACATTTCCCCCTTAAGCTGGTCAAGAAGGCCATCAATCCTGAAAATTGGGTACTAGTTCTTGACTATGATTTTGTTTAAGGCTTTGTAATCAATGTAGAGTCGCCAAGTCTTATCCTTCTTCTGCACCAGTAAAATCTGGTTTAGAAAAGGGGAGGAGTTGGGTCTGATGTACCCCTTTTGAATAAGCTTTTGGATATCATGCTTGATTTTTTCATTTTCCATTAGCAAGGGATGATAGACTATTCCATTAGGTAGAGGTGCATCGGGGGTCAGATCAATTGCACACTTTACCTAGAAGTGCATCGGTACCCCACTGGGTGAGGAGAATATGTATTTGTATTCTTCCACGATCCCTTCCACTTGATTTTGTTGTAAAGAGAGGCTCTATGTAGAGGCCATCGATGTTGCGGTGATCTTCTACTAACTATGATAGCAGATCACAGAGAAGACAAACTTCTTGGTCTGTTAAATGACCTTGTTGCATTGTTTATTAGAGATTACAAAAATAGTGGTAGGCAACGCTACCTTTGGTATCTTGTACAATTGTCTACCAAAAGTAATAATAACATCCTGGGGTCTAGAATCGTACACAACATGACACTTCCAAAAATATGGTTGTCCTAAAAGAACATCAAAAACTTCAAGGGGAGAAATCTCACACAATACCTCATCTTTGAAACACTTTATGTCGTAGGTAGACAAAATTGTTCCTTGGCGAAGATAGCCAATGGTGTAGGGATGCAAGTACAGTGTCATTACAAGGTCTATTAATGACCTCTGCTGAAATAAAGTTCTTCTAGCTGTTGCTATTGCCAATGAAATGAATCAAAGTCCCCTTTACCCACATCTATGAGTGAAAAATGTGTTTCCCTTCCTTTGGTTCTTCTGGTTCGCTTGGTCAAACTTTGGTGGTAACAACAGTGGCAATGGTTTCAACATCAATAATCTACTTCCCTCCTCCAAGATTTGATTCAGAATTAGAATCTACCTTTGACTCAGAAGACTTCATCTCGACCATGAGTGACTTCTTGGAGTGACATTATTCATTGTTCTGACGGGGAATTTTATGGTACTCACAACATTTTCCCATGTCCTTCTTCATCTTATCATTTCCCTTCTTGTGTTGCTTCATGGACTGGTTGTCCTGAGAGTGTCCATATTTTCTTTATCCCTTGTTGTGTTGGTTGGGGATGCCTTTTCCCTGCTTCGGCTCTGAGGAGTTTGCAGATCCAAACTATTGCCTCATCTACTTAACTTTATGCTCAATCTTGACAGTGTATCTATAAGCCAGAACCAATGCAATGATGTCTAGAAAGTCCATTTATGTTTGAATGTATCTATGTAAACAACTACAGTATTTGAGCACCAAATGTCGCTCAAAGTCTTTGATACCGAATTTGGTGCATAGGGTATGGAAAATATTCATGAAATCTAGTATTTTCTGGTCCCTTTCTTGATGCAGGGTGGTCCATCTCGTGTATTGGTCCTCGTAGCTTCCAATAGGGTAGTATTATTCTTTAATGACATCCTAGAAGGAATCCCATGTGGGGGAAATCACAAATATTATAGATTCCTCTATGGACCTTTTCTCAAAGTAAGTGTCCCACTAGTCCTTAAAATTGTGGCAACCTTCATGACTGCAAAAGTAATCTTTTCCCTATTGAAAAATTTATGGACCGAAAAATACCCTTTGATAAGATTCAACCATTTATCTATGACATCCGCATCTATTAGTCCTTCAAATAATGGAATATCAAAATTTACATGTACCTTGAAGGGGGCTACATGGTCGCTTGATGAATATGCTTCTCCTTTATGCAGCCACCGAAGGATCTGTGCAAACTTGTCCATGATTTCATTCCTTTGTCGCGCAAGGGCTTCCTTGAGAAACATTTTAAAAGGATCTCCTCCTCCATCATCTTTATTTTTGTCTCCAATGGGTTTTTGTTAGGCTTGGCATGACCTATATTGCAACGACTCAATTGGTTCAAGTCCCAAATTCTTGTATCCAGATCTTATCGGGGACATGCACGGAAAAAAATAAATGAAGAGTAGACCGCTATGATACTACTGATCCAGATTTAGGAGCGGAATGAACTGATTAACAAATTGAAAAAAATAAATATAGAGATATGCATAACAACACAGATATATAGTGAGCACTATATTCTATTGAATAAATGAAATAGGATGAATCTGTAAAACTACAGAACTAAAACACTTACTTGAATGGTGGTATATATCTATGAGAAGAGATGTGGCTGCTACGCATATTCGTTTGAGAAGAAATAATACAATTAGTTTCTAGAGGCCTTTTTGATATTACTCATGAATTCCAAAACTCTATACATCCAAAAACCTAACCCTGGGAGGTGAAACACCAAGAACCATGTGGGCCCCTATGGGCAAGTTGGTATCACAAATTCTCGGGGTCATAACTTTTGCATACGACTTTCGTTTTAGGTGCGTGATAGCCTGTTTGAAAGCTATTTCAGAGATCTGCACATTATTCCATCAAAATTTGACTCCCTCTATATTTTGACTATGGAGAGCCAAAATAACATTGTTTAGGGCTCCAAAATAGCCTTGGAAGTACAACAAGATTTGTTGACATGAAAATATACAAAATAAGCCAGTTGGATTAGGTGAGAGGCCACTAGTATACACCTAGAATATGTGTAGGGCTTCAGAAAACCCCAAAAGTGTAGAACCCACAATTACAAAGAAGTATAGAAGAACCGGCTGAACTAAAAATGGACAAGAGGAGCCAATTGGAATAGGTTGGTGGACACCAATATCTACTTGTATCAGGATGCCTTGAACATTGCTTCCTTCATGGGTGGATTATATTGATATTTCCTCATTTCATAGTCTAGTATCCCATGTATCTCGTTCATGATCAACATGGAAATATATTCTCTTTATTTTAGGGATGAAATTTTAGGATCAAATCTCATTGGAGGAGACCTACATGCATTTTGAAAAGCTAATGATTCTTTAATTTATTCTTGCAATCCTTTAATGGAATTTACTATTTCATCAAATCATAGAAATTAAGTTTCTATATATTCATGTTCCTTCATCTTCAGTTGCTAAGACTTACCTCTATATGTTTTCATATTGTCCCCCTTTACTTTAGCATCTGCTTCATAAATATTTTGAAGTTTTTCACAAAGATCCTTTGAAGTGTCACAATGCACCACCTTCAAAAATATTGAATCAACCAGACTTCTCAGAATGGTTCCTTTATCCTTCAAGTTGTTTTCATCCATTTCATTTCCATCCTTTTTAGTTGGGGGAGTGGTAGGCATTCTGTATCCATCTACTACTGATTTCCAGACATCAAATCGTTGTGCCCATAAAAAGGTTTTCATCCTTTTAATACAGAATGAATAATTTGAACCATCAAACATTGTTACTCTAATCGTAGCATACTCCGTGATCTTCCTCCTTGTGATTAGATGGTTTTTTAAAGGACACACTTGCATACCAATTGCTGGAATAATGAAAGGGGGGTGAATCAATATTATGCAATTTATTACCACTTTCAACAAAAATATATAATCATCAACAATTTATCACTTGTTCCTTTATTTAACATTTCATGAACATATAACCATAATAAGTACCATTCAAAAATATTGCATCAAATAACCACATGCACAGTACCCCAAAATTTACGTGGAAACCCAAATGGGATAAAACCACATAATTCTTTATTATATATCAAAAGAATACAGTCATAGGAAGAACCAAATTCAAAATTCTCCAGCAACAACTAGAAGGAGGCTCTAACCCCCTATTTACAGGATCCAACCTGAAGGATGCAACAACTCCTTAAATTCTCGAGCTACAACCAGAAGGAGGCTCCAACCCCCTAGTTTACAAGCTCCAACCTACAGGAAACTCCAACTTAATGAATTCTCTTAGTTTAACTGGAAGGAGGCTACAACCCCCTTTCCTTCCCCTATCCAACCTCCTTGAAAAATAAATGTAGACACAACCTATCACTACCACTAATATTGTCACTAGCACTGTCACTGATACATCAGTCTAGCATGAAAGATGTCACTATCCTTGTAACTTTCACTGTGTCATCAAAATGTAATTGATCATGAACATATCAACCTATCACTATCCATTTCATTGTCTTTATATTTGCCACTATCACTATCTCTGTAATTGTCACAGATACTACTACTACATCATAATCAACATGATCAAATCACATAGATCATATACCAATATCAAAACATATTCCCAATATCAAGTATCCAAACCATGTGCCAAAATATACCTCAAGAATGTATTGTACCATGTACCATAAGCTAAGCCTCAAGTATATGCCAATATCACAAAGATGGACCTCTGAGAATGAACCATAACATCCATAAATTAAGTGCCAAGGATATGTCTCAAGAATGTATCAATATCACCAAGAGATGAACCTCAAAAATATGCAACCATGTACCAAAAGGGCCTCCAAGACATTCCTTAAGCATGTGTTATACCATACATTATACAAGCCTCAAACAAACACATAAAATATAT
>JASDQU010241522.1:117293-127887 GCA_032191745.1 Picea mariana
AGAAAAGGAAACCATAGCAGAGAGCACTTATCTTTTATAAAAGAAGACACCAACTGGCTGTAGACCAAGGACATTCCACCCAACCATAGACATTATTGTTCCAAGTATCAACAACAATGTCATCCCCAAGTCAGGGAGATAAATCCCCTAGGATGGTTCCAGAGTGCTACTTGGCTTCCCAAACTAGTCAACACTCAAGCTATCATAGGCTTGTCCAACACTCACAACAATCCAATTACCCAACTCTCTTCTGCCCATTCTGCACCACCCAAGAGAATGGACCTCCCCCCTTCTCATCCACAAACTCCCTCAGGAAGTCCCTCTCCTTCCAGGGCTCTAGTTTAGTTTCTCAAGGATCTCCATCTTGGGACTCTCAAGACATGCAGCTGTAAGAAAAGATGGACATAGGCCGATGCATATCAGACATGCAGGCCTCAAATCATGGCTGGATTACACCAACAATATCTACATCCAATAAAACCATGGTTGTTCTTCAATGGTATGATTTCCTTTCCCAAGCCAAACACCAAGAATGAAATACGAGTGAGTGAAGGAATGAATAGAGTTCAGACTCCACGAGAGAGGATGAAAAATGAACAAGTTAGGTGAATGAACATGTGAGTTGACCAAAAACAACACTGGAAAGGAGATGAAATGAGAGTGAGTGAATGACCAAAATGAATGAGAGAATTAGCCAACTAGAGAACCCCTTCCAAAGAATAGGGAGGAGGTTTTGTAATTCGTGGGGATCAAGAACCTCTTAGACTTCCCCCCAAGAGCTCACGTAACCAATTCCCCCCATTACACAAAATGGTTAATATAGAATAAATAAGCACTTAGCCCCTCAAGCCCCTGCTCTTGTTGAATTATAGCCCACTATAACTGTAGTCCTTATTTGTCTAGCAACCAACAATGTCTTTATTTTTAATAATGATAAAAAAATTACATTTTCTTAGGAACACTAGCATTTTCATAAAAATTTTGGCACTATGGCATCTCAGCAATGTAACAATACATTATTTAATATGGGGCCTCAAAAATCGGGGTGTTACATCCCCTCCCCCTTATTTTGGAACTGTCCTTAGTGCATATATAGAAAAAAAGAATCAAAATTCCAGAATTTATTAAAAATGTTGTGAGTACTCTGCTTGCATGGCTTATTAATTCTCCTAGGTAGCATCTTCAAGAGTGTACTAGTTCCACTAAAATTTTATGAGCTCTATAACTCGATTCCAGAGAATTTTAAATTTTTTGTCCAGTATTCACATTGGATGGACCTGAAAGTCTACCTGTATCTCTACCTTAATCAAATGCTAATCAATAACATGGTTAGGATCATGTACATATTTCTTTAGCAAAGAGACATGAAATAAATTATTCACATTCATGGAAATAGACAATGCAAGCATGTGTGCAACTGGCCCTATTATGTCCAATATCTCAAATGGACCACAACATCTGGCTGCCATCTTTGTACAACAACCCAACTTCAAAGAGCTCTTCTTGGGATTTACTTTCAAAAGCACATCCTCTCCTACATTCAATTCTCTTTTTGTCTTATTATTGTTGGCATAAACCTTCTTTCTATCTTGATATGCCTTTAAATTCTTCTTAATCTTAACCATCTAGTCTTCCATTTCCTTGAGCAACTTTGGCCTGAGTACCACTCTATCTGCTGGGTTGTCCTAGCATAACTGAGTACAAAATTTTCTACCATACAAGGCTTCCAATGAGCTCATATTCAATGAAGCTTGATACCCATTATTATAGGAAAAATCAACCAAGTGTAGGTAATCTTCCAACTTAGATGGCTTATCCATCACATACATTCTGAACATGTCTTCAATTACTCACTTTACCCTCTCTACATACCAATATGAATGCATATGGTATGTTGTGCTAAAGATCAAATTTGTACCAAATTCTTTAAATAATCCCTTCCAAAAAATTTGAAGTAAACTTAGTGTCTCTATCTGAGAAAATTGTCCTAGGTATCCCATGCAACCTATCAATCTCCCTCATGTAAATTTTTGCAATATTAGTTGTTCTATGAGTTGTTTTTACAAGAACAAAATGAGCATCATTTGTCAATTTGTCAACCAATACCATGATTGAATCGTGTTTCCTTGTTGTCTTGGGCAGTTTAGTTATAAAATCAATGGTTATCACTTCTCATTTCTTGTCTGGAATTGGTAATGGTTGTAGAAGAGCCACTGGGTTTCTATGCCCAGCCTTCACTTTCTGACATTCCATACATATGGCAATGTAATTAATGACATCCTTTTTCATTCTCGGAAAAAAGAACTAGCTTCTTACTGTTGTAATTGTTTTCTGGTAACCGGGATGTCCAACATATGGAACACTATGAATTTATTTCAATACCAAATTCCTAAGTTCTCCGAAACTGGGAACATAAATTCTATTTTTATGCATAAGTAGTAAAACTTCTTTTATCTCATGCTCTTTCACTTTCTATAGTACATATCCTTGCTATAATATTTCCCTTACCTATAAGTAATGATGATCTATAACAACAACATATAAAATTATGCTCTTCAAGTATGACTGATGCATACTGACAGTTGTATCATGCATGAGATTCACTCTTCTACTAAATTCATCGACAACTTTATTTTATTTTCCTTTGATATTATTGATATCAAATTTGTCTTCAATTAAAAACTCAAGCCATCTGGTTTTGCTAGCATTGAAAGTTGGTTGTTCAAAAAAATACTTCACACCATTGTGGTATATTCTTAATTCAAATCTCTTTCCCATGAGATAATACCTCCATATATTCAATGCATCAACAATGGAATCAAGATCCAAATCATGTGTGGAATAGTTCCTCTCATGTCCCTTAATCTTTTTGGACTCATAAAAATTGACATTTCTATTTTGAGTGAGGAATCCAACAAGTCCTCCCTTGCACACATCTGCACATAGCACAGAATTTTCATTTGGGTCAACAATCTTCAAAATAGGCACTAATAAGTAATTCCTTCAGCGAATTAAAATTTTCTTCACATTTTGTTATCCATTCAGATTTAATTCCCTTCTTTTTCAAAGAAGTGATGGGATGAGCAATCTTAGAGAACCTTGTTATAAATCCTCTGTAGTAACCAACTAACCCCATAAAAGATCTGACTTCTAAAACATTCATGGGTAGTGGCCATCCTCTAATGGAATCGATCTTCTCTGGATCCACTTCTATACCTTGTTCTGAAATAATGTTCCCCAAGTAATGGATATGTTCTTGATAAAAAGAGCACTTACTGAAATTGGAATACAACTGATGTTCTCTTAGAACTTGCAATACCAATATTATGTTATGTTCATCCTCCTCTTCAGACTTAGAATAGACAAGGATGTCATCGAGGAATGATATGACAAACTTATCAAAGTAATTTATGAATATGCCATTCATTAAGAAAATAAAGATAGCTGGTGCATTGGACAATCCAAATGTCACCATTACAAATTCATAATTCCCATACCTATTTCTAAAAGTTGTCTTATGTATTTCTTCTTCCTTGATTCTCACCTGATGGTATCCTAATCTCAAATCTATATTTGAAGATATATTTTATCCTCTTAGTTGATCAAAGAGGTCATCAATTCTAGGTAGAGGATACTTGTTCTTTATAGTAGACTTATTGAGCTATATAAAGTCAATACACAACCTCAAGGTTCCATCCTTATTTTTGACAAAGAGTACTAGTGCTCACCAAAGTGAAACACTTGGACATATGTACCCTTTCTTAAAAAGTTACTCTAGTTTCATTTTTAGTTCTCTTAACTTGGGCATACTCATTCTATAAGGTGTTTTTGACACCAAGGAATCTCCCGGAACTAGATCAATAGAGAAACATATCTCCCTTTTTGGTGGAAATCCTGGTATTTCTTATAATACATCCTCCAATTATTGTATTATCGAAAAATAGTCAAGGCTTAGCCCCTTTCTATATTTTATCTCCTCCACATGGGATGCATACAATTGAAATCCTTTTCTGAAACATCTCTTCTATTGTAAGGCTGAAATATCCCTTATAGAGATGGGTCTTGGAACTCCTTTCACAATGCTTTGTTTTCCATCTCCATTAAGACATATAAATGTCTTTCTATGAAAGTCTAGGAAAGTATCATGCTTGTAAAGCCATACCATTCCAATTAGAATATCATAAGACCCTAATGGTATGATATTTAGATCACCACTAGTGTTCACACCATTAAAACTTATGGAATAACTTCTCACGATATCATGGATTCACCTTTTGGTTCGAGTGGCTAGTTGAAACAATCTTTATTTTCCAAGTTTACTTTTCTCCTAATGTAATCTATTCACTATTTTAGGATCAATGTAACAATGAATTGCTCTTGAATCAATTAAAATCGAAACAAACTAATTTATGATCTTACCTTCCACCTCGATCATGTTGGATTAGTATTTTGCTTGTCGATCATCTAAGGTTGCATAAATGTTTCCCATGTATTCAATGGTTGTATCCTCTTGGATGTTGTGTATAGTCTTCACTCCGTCTTTTCTGTGTGTGAAGTCCTTGTACATGTGATATTCTTTGCATCCCCAACATTGGATTGGTGGTCTTCCCCTTTTTCCCATAGAGTCTTTTTTCTTGGAATCATCCTTAGCATACTAGTCTTGATGATTTTTATTGGGCTCATATATATTGAAAGTAGATTTGAATCCCTTCCTCCTATGATCATACTTATCCTTCTTCTTATCCTCCCAATATTTATGCATGGTCTCTTTGCCCTAGCCTTGCTCATATAGGTATTTATCCTTTCTTATGGACTCAGTCAAGGTCTTGGGCTCATCATACTGAATATTTTCTTTATAAAAGGATGGAATTCCACTCAAAAACCTGTGTATCTTTATCTTTTCATCATTTATAAACCCAACATACTTTAACAAACCAAATAAATTCTTCTCAAACTCTACCATTGTCATGCTTCCTAGCCTAAGTTCAAAGAAATCCTGCATTTTATTTTCATATAAATGGTCTGAGAGGTACACCCTCTGGAAATACTTCTTGAATTGATTCCAAGTGATCCTATTCTCATTAATATGTTCAACTTTATATAGTTGATACCACCATATTGCAGCTTTCCCATGTAAGTGGTAGGTGGAAATTATGGCTTCTATATTTGATGAATAGTTCTACAATTGAAAATATCTCCTGCATCTAAGCAACCATGCTTCAACATCATATTCCCTTTCTCTTTCACCATCAAAGTATGGTGGCCTGAGATTCCTTTTCTCTCCTTCCAAACTGTCCACCTCATGTATCCTTCTTTGGTTCCTAACACGAGAGACCTTTGGACTGCTTAAGGAATATTTAGATGCATAAAAATTTCTTACTGAGTAAGGAGGTGAGTGGTTTCTATGAGCTATGCTAGCACTTATGTAATGACCCACTCTTCCACGATCATCTCTTCTTTCAAGACACCTTCCTTCTTCCTCTTTATTTGAGCCATTCTTGGATTGAACTTGCAACTTATTAAAGCTCTGCAACACTCGATCATTTATTTAAATTTTCTCTCTCATAATCCTCTCGTTGTCTGACTTGTAGCTCTACACTTATATTTTCAATCTCTTCACAATTTCTAGCAATGATTGTTTCTCCCCTTGGCCCTTGTGTCCATTGGATTTTGTCTCTACATTGCCAATTTTGGTATTCTAGCCTTTGGACTATTTATCATGGCTAGAGGCTCCCTCTCCTTATTCCATTTATTCAATAAGCATTCTAAGCTGATATGTTTAAATCCAGTAATTCTGCAAAGTGTGTAAGTGACCATTTTCTCCGAATCAAGCATATGATAAACAAAAATTTTCAATAATATTATAGATCCTTTCAACTCATGAAGAATATATATAATTAACACTTCCATGTTATCCTTGGGCCGATACATAAATCAATTCTTCACAGGTGCTTCCTTCAAACCACCTTCCCAAGTGACCATGGCTCGAAACTGTTGGCTAAATCCTTCCTAGTTCTTTTCTACATTAGAATTATTATATATGAGATTGTGTTGTTTAAAATTGATCGAGGGATCAGATCGATGGTCAATAGGAGCATTGAGACTACGGGCTTTAGGAGTTTTTGACTTTACACACTCTCGACTATTCTGGAGTGCCAAGTCTTCAGACTACAGGATCTGTTGCCACGTATCATGTCCCGATCACCGTCTAGGATTTCCTTCTCAACTCCAGGCTTCAGGGATTTCCCAAGAACCTATAAAAAGATCTCCGAAAGTGCCAAACTAACCAAGGTCTTCTCCTTAGTCCATGTATCATCTCCCGATCAACGATGGAGATTAACTTCAGGCTTTGGGAGTTCCCAACTCCAAGAAACCTGCAACAAAAATTCTTTGTAGTACCAAGTCTCTAGACCTTGGGATCCTATGCCATGTGTTAGTTGTAATCAATGGCTTAGATGGGATCTAACCTTTGGTAGTCTTTGACCCCAACAAGTTATTCCTTGAATCCTTCGGAGTGCTATGTCTTTGGACTATGGGATCTATTGCCACATGTCCTCTCTGATCAATGGTTAATATTTACTCTTCTCTTTGGAGCTTTGGGGGTTTCACCTTCATCACCCTTCATTCCTTCAGAACGTTGAACTAGAAAAATCCTAGAGTCTTTGTCCATAACTAAGCACTAAGGGGGTGGTACGTGGCCCTATATGACGAGTGACACACGTCATATACTAACTAGCACAATCAATCTTTGAAAAACATGAGACATGGTGACATGTGGAAAGAATCAAGTGTTTCCACATCACCCCAGGTGCGTCAGCATGCCATGTCACTACAGTACCTCACGACTTCGGGACTTTGAAACTTCATAACTTTAGCAGAATTCTCCACACTATACCACAAATCCCCCGAATGTCGAATTTGCGAATAGGATAATCTGTAGAAATGTGTCCTTAAACACGAATGGTACATATTTACTCTGGAGTTTGGGACTTCGAAGGTTTTCTTTGTCCAAAAAAAATAAACGTCACCAAAAATTTTTGATCCCGAACCATTAGTCATCGACGATTGGAGATTTCCTTTGTCTGGGTAAAAGAAAAACTTCACCAGAGTCTGTCGATCCCCGACCATCAGTCCTCATCAATTGAATATTTTCCTTGGCCGATATTCAACCCTTCACACAACTCATTTATCCCCAACCATCGACTGTTGGCAATTTTTGTTGGTTAACTCCCACACTTAGAATTTTGGACAAAATCACAGGTGAAGTTGGGCCATTGATCTCTCGACCAAGATGATCTTGACCATTTATTTTCTCCAAATCCCCAAACAAACGAAATGAACATGAACCATTAATGTTCCTCATTTTTCAAATCATCGAATCTATCCTAACCGTTGATTTGGTAATTTCGAGAAACTTTGTCCAACATTATAACAACCATTAAAATTCAAATTTTTTGACCTTCTAGGTCAAATTCAACTCTGCAAATCCACCTATCGAATCCATTAACTTATTAGATAATCTTGGAATCATTCAAACTCAACTTTTTTCATGAATTTGGGGGACTTCACTCAAACATTTCCAGAGATTTTCCCCAAATTGGCCTAGATATATAAAATCTGGGGCAGTGAATCTTCATTATTCACACTTGTTCTGGCCCGTAACAGTCTAGTGTTTGAACTAGAATCTCTAATAGTAATTTGTAACATACCCAACCACCCATGTAGACAAATGCCACTACAATTATGCTATGAAGCATACCCAACCTCACACAGTTCGGGCATGCCACACCAAGAACACACCTCATGGTTGATTTTGAAACTCTGATAATAATTAATTAATAAATAAGCATGAAATGCATACATGAAATTATCAAGATTCATACTATAGCGTAAAATACATGCACAATATACCATGCACAACATTAACTACCAAGCATGCATACTATAAGTACAAATATCAGTTATATTCATTTAGTACACAATGGAAATACTTACACAAGAAAAGGAAACCATAGCAGAGAGCACTTTTCTTTTATAAAATAAGACACCAACTGGTTAGAGACCAAAGATGTTCCACCCAACCCTAGGCATAGTTGTTCCAAGTCTCAACAACAATGTCACCCATGAGTTAGGTTAATGAATCCACTAACATGGTTCCATAGCGTTACCTGGCTTCCCAAACCACTAAGCACTCAAGCTCTCGTAGGCTTCTCCAACACTCACAACAATCCATGTACCCAACTCTCTTCTACCCAACCTGCACCACCCTTCTCTGCCATGCAGTCCCTCGGGTCGTCCTTCTCCTTCCAGGGATTCGGTGCAGTTGGTACAAAATCTCCATGTTCGGACTCTCAAGGCTCGTAATTGTGAGAAAATACAAAAATGGGCCAATGTATCTTAGACATGCATGCCTCAAATCATAATTGGATTACACCACCAATATCTACAACCAACAAAACCACGGTTGTCCTTCAATGGTATCATTTCCTTTCCCAAGCCAAACGCTAAAGAGGAAAGATGAGTGAGTGAAGGAATGAATGGAGTGCATAATACACGAGAGAGGATGAAAAATGAACAACTTAGATGAATGATCGCATTCCATTCCCTTTCCTTTGTTGTCATTGGTCTCTTCATGCGTTCATTCATCTAAGTNAGGAAAGGGAATGGAATGCGATTTAACGAATTAACAAAATGAACGCGATAATTAGCCAACCGAAGAACCCCTTCCACATACAAGGGATGGGTTTTTGTATTTCTCGAGGATCAAGAACCTCTTGGCCTTCCCCCCAAGAGCTCACATAACTGATCCCCCCCCGCATTACACAAAATAGGTAATATAAAATAAATAATCACTTAGAACCTAAAGCCCCCTCTCTTGTGGAATCATATCTTCCTAAAACTCTAGTCCTTATCCGTCTAGCAGTGAATGATGTAATTATTATTAATAATGATCAAAACATTACATTTCTTAGGAACACTATCCTTTTCATAATTGTTTGGGGACTTTGGCCTCTCAGCAATGTAACAATACATTATTTGATATGGGGGCTCAAACCACAAGGTGTTACAATTTCCCTATTTGACAATGATCCCTTTTGAAAGAACCATCGGAGGGTTTTTTGTCGGAGTCATTTGTCAACTTAAATTTACCTTCTAACGAACTCCCTCTCTGAAAAAATCTAAATATAAGGCAATATTGATCCGATTTATAATTGATTATCCTCAACATATATCTTGATACCAAAAAAGAATATCACTCAATACCTTTTCATTACAATGAACATCAACCATGTATTTTGTCCTCTCTGACAGAAACTCACTTTGATAACACCGTTAAGAAATTTTTCAGTGACTAATCTTCCAATTGCAATGCCTCCGATAGATGGATCTGGTAATATGTACCTCCATACACTTTAATGGAAAATATATTTTACACCTATGAACGTAATCAACATTAATTATAAGGGTTACAGAAAGTTACACCTACATAACATTATGTAATCCCTAACTAACTCATTACACATTCCTGTAAAATTACAAAAACTCTACTCTGCATACTATGGACACAAGTTATCTTCTAATTTTGACCAAATTCTGGAACAACAAGAACAAGACTAGTTTAAATTTTGTTCTCCTGTACTACTATATTTTTTCAATAAAATTATGTGGAGGACCATTTCCCTAGATATGATGATATATATATAATTTTCAACACCGATGGTTTCCCACTGAAGGACGAGAATTTAGAAGTTTATCGGAATATCTAGAAATGTTCTATTCACATGTTTGTTGAGCATTTGATGTTGTTTTCTTAGAAAAACATAAAACAATGGTGTCTAAAACATCTTGACTAGAGTACAACTACAATCCTGAGAAAACAAAGAATCCAGATAGAATCTATGAGGCCTGAGGACATAAATTTTTTATACCACCTTCCATAGCCTGTCATTTCCTTAAATAACCCATTCTTTAGGAAATTCAACATGGAAAAAAAGGAGCTTGATGAGTTTATGGAGGACTGGTGGTGTGATTAAGACATAAAGTTTAATTAAGTACAGAGATTGATTCCTTCCTGAGATTTCAAAAGACCTTACAAAATTTTGAATACCATGATATGCAGGATTTATGAAGAAGAGAATAACACTTATTTCATGGGGTCTTCACTCAGTGAACCTATGTCATAACACTTTCTCTCATGGAACATTAAAGAATACCCCTAATTTCACTATATATTGA
Organism: Picea mariana; assembly: GCA_032191745.1. Taxonomy (NCBI): domain Eukaryota; kingdom Viridiplantae; phylum Streptophyta; class Pinopsida; order Pinales; family Pinaceae; genus Picea; species Picea mariana. Next base: position 127,530 of record JASDQU010241522.1, read on the forward strand.
TACATGCCTCCCAAAATCATTTTTTTAACCCCCCTTCCAATAACTATTTATAATAGAGAAACCCATTTTTTACAAGATACCCATTTTTTTCCCAAAAATAACTATAAATCACCTAATATATAACATCCCCTCCAATACATACATTATATATTTCTTTTCCATAATTAAAAAAGCCCCTTTATGAATGAATGTGATAAGATATTGGTCAACAAGGTGAATCCTAGGTGACTTATTTTCAAATGGAATGGATTCCCATGGCCTATAGAATGGTAAATACATGCCAATTTTTCAACTGGGATGAAAAACTAACCTTCAATATCTACCAAAACATAAAAAAATTCTTAGGTATGAAAAAACC
>JASDQU010241522.1:173759-184942 GCA_032191745.1 Picea mariana
GCTCTTTTCCCCGTGCCTTGTGCGATCTCAGAAAATCAGAAGGATATAGGAAAAGGTGAATGTTTTCGTTAAGCTAACAGAGATCTATTCCTTGTTGATATTGAGAAGCGATTTTTTTTTATGGTGTGAAAATAGTTTTTTTTTATCACGCTCTATAAGGCCTTCTTCAACAACAACAACAACAACAACAACAACAACAAAAACACCTCCAATCCTCTTCCTAAAAAAATTAAATATGTTTTGCTAGACCATTTGGTTAAAAGTTGTCTTATTAAGTAAGAGGTATTGAGTTCAAGTCTTTATTTTGTTACTTTTTTTGAAAAATTTCATGCTCAAATTGTAAAGTGTATTTCACTTCAAGTATAAAAGTGAATCACTGTAAGTAGCTTTAATATTTACTTTTTCTTTTATAAAGTAACTTCATTGTAAAAGTGATCGCCATTTCTCTTTATAAAAGTGGGTCGCTTCATAAAACAACTTACTCTATCACGTGGTCCTTTGGTTACCATTTATGCATTTTTTTGAAAAGGGGCATAACTCTCACATATGAAGTCCATTTTCAGTGTTGTTTTTTTAAAATTGCATAACTTTTTGAGATATTTCCATCTAGATCATTAGTTTCATTTTTTAAATCCATATTATCTACATATTTAATATGGCTTCTACACGTAATCTCTTGCTTACCAACACCAACTACTTCCAATGGAAATCTCATATTGAAGATTTGTTAAGAAGTAAAGGATTGTACAAGATTACCTTGGGAAAGGAAAAACCACCCACTAATAGGGGTGGCGAAGCATGTGGGCTAATCATAATTTCCATCTCTCCTGATTGAATGTTCCACCTTAAATAAATTGATGACCCCAATGAATCTTGGGAAAAGATTGAATCTGTGTTTGGTAAACTCAATAATATTTGAGCACAACAATTAAAAAATCAAGTACTGACCTTAAGTCTAAGTGATTTTTCTTCCATTGGAGACTATTTATCTAAGTTTAAAAAACTAAGAATTTCATGTGAAGAATGTGAGATAGAAATGGAGGAAGAGTGTTTCATCTATATTATTCTTTATAAGTTAGGTAGTGCATATTTTGTGTTTGTATCTACCTTTTATGCCGTGAGAGAGGCTATAGGGAAAGCTTATCAAAAACCCACTCTTGATTCCTTTTCTTCTTACTTGATTAGAGAGGAATATAAGCTTGTACAACTTGGAGTGATCAGCACTGCACGTACCTCCAACAAAGCCTTAGTTTTCCAACAACAAACAACATAAGGGTCCTAAACCCGCTCAGACAACTTCAAATCGTAATGGTGACAAAAGAGAAAATTATAAAAATAACAATAATGAGAGACATCACAACTTTTGTGATAAAGATGGTCAAGATGAGTCCAAATGTTTCAAGAATATGGCAGGTTTAGAACCAACGATGAAGAAGCACAACATTAGTGTTGATTCTACTTCTTCTTCTTCTTCTCATGGGCATGCACTTTTCACTTATGGTTTCTCCTTCAATACAACTTCTACTTCTTCTTTTGATGAGTGGATTATTTATTCAGGAGCATATTATCATATGGCTAAGGATAAAGAAATATTTTTTGGTCTAAATGAATGTAACACCAAGCAAATATTTGTTGGTGATGATAGATCTCTTAGTGTTGTAGAATCCGGAACAATTCAAGTAGATAATGGTCATTTCAATGATGTATTATGTGTTACAAGTATTTCATGTAACCTTCTAGCAGTATATCAAATCACTCATTCAGATGAAGGTAAAACCGTAGAGTTTTCACCTCACCAAGTTGTAATCAAGGATCTAAAATATCCTAAGCATGTTCTTGCAACTTGAATTGCTAATGATATTACCAGGTTGTACAAGTTTGACAACTTTGGTTCATCATCTTTTTCCTCCGTTTTTGTTTCTCATGGTGATGAATTGAGAAAACTTTGGCATGAGTGGTTTGGTCATCTAAACTATCACTCATTGCAACAATTATGTAATCAAAAAATGGTCACTGGTCTTCCTCTTGTTTCATGAAGAGATGGTGTTTGTGTCAGTTGTGTTCTGAACAAACATCATCGAGATAGTTTTGAAAAACATGCCTCTTGGCATGCATCGGGCCCTTTATAGCTTGTTCATGGTGATTTGTGTGGTCCACTTTCTTCTCCTTATTTTTCTTGGTGCAAGTATTTCTTAACTTTCATTGATGATTTTTCCAGACATACTTGGGTTTACTTCTTAAAACTTCTGAGGGAAGTTTTTGACTATTTTTTGGCCTACAAGGCCCTTGTAGAAAAGCAATCTGCACATTAATTTCAAAAGTTAAGAACAGATAATGGAGGCAAATATGTGAACAATAATTTTACAAGTTACTACACTACACATGGAATCTAAATGCAACACATTGTTCCATATACACCACAACAAAATGGTGTTGCTGAGAGAAATAACCGCGCATTAAAATAAATGGCTAATTGTATGATCCAATATAAGGGATTAAGTCTAAAGTATTGGGAGGAAGAAATCAACTATGTAAATTACATAGGCAATCACACTCCCACAAAATCTCTTAAAAATATAACACCAGAAGAAGATTGGTCTAAAATCAAAACCACATGTAAGTCACTTTTGTGTATTTGGAAGTATAGCATCGACACACATTCCTGATGAGAAAAGGAAAGCATTACAGCCTAAAAGTGAGAAGTGTATATTTGTTGGTTATTTTGAAGAATTAAAAGGTTATATACCTCTTCAACTACATTGTAATGAAATTATTATTATAAGATATGTTAAATTTGATGAAAATATCTTGGCTTGCAAGGCTAATTCGATGATTGTGCCTTCTTCAGCCTGCAAGCCATCTTCAACATTTGTGCCTTATTATGTTCCTATTCTGGTTTCTTCTTCATATGATGACAGTGAGGAGGAAAATACACCTCCACTTTCTCACCTTCCTCCAGATGAGTCCTTTGAACCCAAGCCAACACCAGTTCCACTGCTTCCTACATGAGAAGCAACTGGTGGTCGTGTCGGTGATCCTTCGGATCAATGTCGAACACATTCACAGTTCCAACGAGCCTCTTCTCTTTTGGCTCAAGTTTTAAAGACTAGTGATACATAAACATTTGCAGAAGCTTCAGATCATCCAGATTGGGATATAATAATGAATGAAGAGTAGTGTTCTTCAATGGAAAATGATACTTTGGATATTGTACCTCTTCCAAAAGGAAGAAAACTTGTCACATGTTAATGGATCTACAGAACTAAGTATGCATCAGATGGAAATGTTGAAAGACACAAGGCTCAGTTAGTTTCCAAAGGATTTTCCCAAGTTGAAGGAATTGAATATAATGAAACCTTTGCCCCTATAGCCCAAATTAATTCTATCTGCCTTGTTCCTACCCCTGTTCCCTCACATAAATGGTAGGTCCATCAGATGGATTTTAAATATTCCTTGTTGCATGGATATTTGCAAGAAGAAGTATACATGGAACAACAACTTGGCTATGTCCAGAATGAATCTAGCCTTGTTTTTTGCCTTAACATATCTCTTTTTTGTCTTAAGCAAGCTCCCCAAGCTTGGTATGGAGAAATGGACAACTTTATTATTGACACTGGATTCTCTAGATGTCATTATGATCCTAATGTATATAGCAAGAAAGTAGGAAGCCATCTCTTAATCATTTTCCTTTATGTTGATGACCTTATCCTTACTGGTAGTGAATCAAAACTTTTAAACCATGTGAAAGCCATCCTTAAGAAGAAATTTGAAATGATAGACGTAGGATTTTTGCACTATTTCCCTGCCTCCAATTTTTGCAAACCAATGAAGGATTTTTTCTTTTCTAGTCTAAGTATGCTTGTGACCTTCTTCATCACTTTCACATGGATGATTGTAAACTAGACCCTTCTCCCTTCCAGTCTAGAGTCAATCTTACTGCCACCTGTACTTTTCCTGAGGTTGATGCCACCCTGTAATGTCAATTAGTTTGTAGCCTCTTATACTTGACTCATACCCATCCTAATATTTCCCTTGTTGTTGTTCTTGTTTCCCGATATATGCAAGCACCCCATGAAATCCATTGGAAAGTAGCTAAAAGGATACTTCTCTATGTCTATGGTACATTTCAGTTTGGGATACATTACAGTTCAAGGGGGACTCCTTTACTGGTTGGTTTCACTGATTCAAATTGGGTCTGCGAACCTAATGATCAGAAGTCTACTACAGGTTATGTTTTTAGCGTTGGTTTACGACCTATCACTTGGGCCTATAAGAAACAATAGGCTATTTCACTTTCTTCAGCAGAAGAAAAGTACTGAGCAATGGTAAATGCAAGTCAGGAAGCCTTGTGGCTTTGACAAATCCTTTCAAAGTTTGGATTCGAGCATCAGCATCTGACCAGCCTTTGGTGTGACAATCAAAGTTCCATCAAGCTACCCAAAGGCCCAGTTTAACATCAGTGCAACAAGCACATATAGATACACATGAAATTCATCAGAAAGTTGATTCATGATCAAGTTATTGAAGTGCTCTTTTTCCCTACAGAATATCAAGTTGTAAACATTTTCACAAAGTCTCTTACAGAAGCGAAGTTTTCCAAACTTCGATCTATGTTAGGATTTTAGGATGTTGTCATTAAGGGGGGATAGGCTCTAATGCCTCCTTTCTTGTCTTATTTTTTCAACATTGTAAATCCTTCAATCCTATCCTAAGTTGTTCTTAAGGGGGGATGTTAGGATATTTAGACACTTAGGAGTTAGTTAGGATCTACTTGGTCTAATGTGTTGTTAGGTAAAAGTGTGTTTTTTAGTGTGTTTATTTAGTATGACTTAGTATGGGTTTATAGATAGGAAATCTAATGGTCATGATATGTTCCCAACATAGAGTGATTTGACGATTCATACTCTCCTACATCTTAATGGCCATTGATCTGTGGCTTACCACCTGATTGGTCCATGATCTCTATTTAAAGAACATGGAGGATAATTTCTCGATGATCCATCGTGAGAAAATCTCTTGTAAAATCTCTCTGTAATATTTTTCTTTTGCATTAATAAATTTCTCCAAGTGGTCGTGTTGGTTGGGGCCATGGATGTTTTCCCGTAGGGGTTTTACCACGTGAAAACATCTGTGTGTTGATCTTTGATCTAGTTATGTGAGAGGTTAATGAAGGTGTTCATCCTCTGTTGGAGTACATGTGTTTTCGAACACCTTTTGATTGCAGGATGCCTCCCTTCACATAGTTGAATTTATGATCTCAACCTGAAAAGAGGAAGAAACAAAAAATATTATTACCAATTCTCAATTAATTAAAGTAGCATGATAAAAAAATAAGATGAAGGCATAACTTATCTTGGGTCTGGATTGAATTCTAGTTATCCTCTAATGCCCTCGCAAAGTAAGATATCCATGACTCAAGAGGAGGAGCAGGATCGTAGTAGACTAATGCGCTCCCTCTTAAGAAAAGGGACCCATCATGAAAAATCTCTATATCCATAATCACTTATGAATAAAGAGGAGAAAAATAGATAAGAGTATAGTTCTGTTACTTTTGTCAGTTGTGTACATGTTCTATAAATTATTTAAAATACATAGAGTAATCACAAAGGAAATTACAAAGTGTAATCATAGAAAAGAAGCATTTGCAACGAATAATTACCAAGAGTAATTACAGAAACAATACAAAGTCTAATTGTCGAGAGTAATTACTAAGAACAATTATAGAGGAGAAATAAGTAATTTTTACAGAGATTAATAATCGATAAATAATTATAGAGAACCACATGCATTGAGTATTATAGAAAAGTAAATTACATTAATTATTTCTTATAGAGAGAAGAAATTAAAGTAAGAAAATAAAATCCGAGAAACAATTACATAGACACAAAAGGTTGCAATTGGGACACAAGGATTATTCCTAAAAAAACCTTATTTCTTGTTAAAGCATGAAAACACAAAACACACAAATCTTTGCAAACCCTTTCTATTGTGCATACAACCAAAGTTTATTTGGATAACAAAATGTGGGTTTAAAGTTCATCGAAGAAATAACAAGTTACAATTTAACATATCTTACATGGTGTTTGTCTTAAGTTCCATTTTATGGAAAAACGTTTATGCAAGAAAATTTCTAAATAATACAATATGTATGGTTCAAAGAAGAAGTTAAAAAATTAAAAGAATGCATCTATCAAATTATTCCCTACAGAGCCGATGAATTTCCAACTACACAGAACAATATGTTTGCAAAATGAAAAGAATACAACCAGTCTCAAGAGTCACGACCATTACAAGAAGACAATAAGAGACCCTCATTAACGATTTTGATGGGAAGTCTGGGAGACTCACTGTCAAATTTTTGAGGCTGACTTGCACTAGGTTTAACAAGAAAATCGTAGGTGAAAATATTTAGGAATAAAATGTTTACATAACCCCTTTACCATACGTAGTATTTCTTTTCAGAGATATTACTGCAGTTTTTCCAGACCTAAACCAGGTGTGATAAAAAATTAAAAGATAATTGTCCAAGCTAACGGTAATACTTACACACAGTGGATGTTTATCCATGTAAATTGAACTTCTAAAGGAAATGCGGAGAGATACAAAGAATAACAGTATAATCTACTTTAAACCCAACACAGGAAACTTAATACTCGAAAAATCTTCAAACAAGTTGCATAATACGCAGAGCTCTTACCTGCTCATACAAAATCCCACTAACTCCTCTAGGACATGTTGTTTCCTCCTTCCAAATAGAGGGCCAAACTCTACCAGAGTAAATCAATCGCAAGGATTATCATAGTGGATGGAACGTAGTGAAACAAGGATAGAATGGTCGAATACGATGGAGTGTAGTGGTGCCTCTAGTAAATCATCCATGGGGTAAAGAGTGATAGAGTATGTCCTCCCCACTTCCATATGAACTCGGTGAAATGGAGAAATCATAATCTAGGTGGATATCGGTGGCCACCCACCTTTTACAACTTGCTCAAAATAGTTTTCTGGCAATTTTTCCAGTTGACTACTTTTAGTAGTTTTTAATTTCCGATGCCATTTTGAGGGCCTAAATGAAGGTTTTTTGGGATCAAGATTATAAATGATAGTTTAATCTTTTGATTGAGCCCCCAAAACAAATCTCCTCAAAGATACATTTCCAATGATATATCGTGCGCCTAAAACTAAGATCGTATGCAAAAGTTACAACTCCGGGAAGTTGATGTACTAACTTACGCAAATGGGGCCCACATGACTTTTCGCGCTTCATCTCCTAGGGTTAGGTTTTTGGATGTCTAGTGTTTTTGACATTATTTTTTATTGCAAAAAGGCCTTCAGAGCCTCATTGTAATCATCTTCCTGTGAATGAGCGCAACCGTCACATTTCTTCTCAAAGATAAGCTTCCACCATTCCATCAATCTATTTTCCGCTGCATTTTACAGTTTCAGCTTATTTCCTTATCGAATAGAAAACTAGTTTTATTGTATCATTGTTATTTTGTGTTAAGTATATTTTAATAATATGTATTCATTTCGTTATGCACATGAAATCCATATCAACTCACATTGGGTAGGTCTCCATGGATGTCATAACTCGCGGTACATTGTAAGAAATCCTTAATTAAATAACCTGCTATACTTTAAATGCAGTGACAAGTCTTAATGTCTGAAGTGAAGGAGTGATTTGGCATCCACCATATTACATTAAAAGCCAAATTAACTTTGTTATCATGTGTGTAACTTAGTTTGGATGAACAGAGGGTTAGCACATATGTTTGGTTTGTAACTGGGTTGATGAATGGGGTTATCGTATGCCTAGTTTTTTCAATGATAGTTTTGTCAAATAGTAGGTTAGCATAGGCAATATTTAATCATAGAGTGATTATACCATAGAACCTTTTGTAACCTTGTATAAGTATGCCTCCCTGTTACAAAGTAGATCTTAGAAATATGTGTGGAGAAACCTTATTTCTTACAATCAAGTATATATATAAGATATGAGAATATGTCATTAGGGTTATGAATTATTCCTCCCAGCTTATAAACAATAAAAATTATGGAGTAACCTTAATGCACTATAGCATAGTGTAATAACTTATAGGAATACAACTATGAACTAATCCTTCAAACATTATGGAATAGTGTAATAGAATATGACAATAAGTTATGTTTTTGTTTTTAATTCCTTCTAGTTTGGCATCAAACTTATAGGAAGGAAAAATTTTATGCTCACAAGAGTAGTATAATAATTTTAATGAGAAGATATTTTCGTGGGTAGATTAATTAGTCTTCTCTCATGATTAGTTTTATTCACTTGATGTAATACACCTCAATTTCATAAAAAAAAAAGCTTCTAAGGGGGTATTAGGCTCTAAATCTTGAAAACAAACTCATAATAAGAGAAATCTCCTTTTTCCTACTTGTTCACTTCTGATACATGTTGTATTCACTTTCCATTCTTAACATTATGGACTCGTCATGCAGTGCTCTCTTCTCAACTTTCATTTAATTCATACTAACTTCTACAAGGAAAATACGAGTTATATTAACTTTAACAAGGTATATAAGTTAAACTTGGAATAAAGTTGAAGTAACATATATCTCTAAGACTTAGGGTCCTAGCCTTTCGTGTAAAAACATATGCGTGCAAGTCTATAACTCCAATACCACCTATAATACATTATACACACAATCAAGATTAACAAATTTAATTTCTTCGTTGTTATGTTCAGCTACTGGGCTTCCCAAAAGTAACTAAGGTTTCACTAGTCCCCTTGGCAACATCTGGTTGACTGAACATCTTTTCTTTTCAGCACAATCTAAGTATTTTTCTAGTTAGGCGCACTCTCTAGTCCGACAGTTGGTTAAGATTTACCTATTTTAAGAGAAGTCTAACTACTGGTAGTACCTAGACTAGAAGTAATGAAGGGTTAATGTTTTCTGACTGTAGGTTTCGAGGAGGCCACCCTTGTCCTCATAGAATAATTAAGGATGTCAGGAGGTTTGACAGTCAGGAGTTAATATCAAGTCGGCCATTAAAGGCGGTTGGTGAGGGACAAGGGTCGATCCTATACCCTCATCAAGTCCAAACATGCCAATTCATTCTTATCACATGGCACGTTCTCTAATGTACTTATCATATTAAATACACGCAGGGTTCATAGTTTCAGGGTAACAGTGGTTGTTTATTGTCATTTTGGTGCTAGTATGTTCCACCTTTTGCTCTTCATTTCTCATTTTGTCTCTGGACCTCTCTTGGCATGATGAGTATGGGTACAAGGAGCGCCTCCTAGAACTACTCCTCCTTTATGTAAGTGATTATTTTCCTTTGTTGTAACTTTTGTTTAAATGCTCTATAAGGCCCTTTTGACTTATTGTTCCTTCTATTTCCTTCCCATAATTTGCATGGGTATCATTTAGTTCTTAGGTTGTTCTTTTAGTCACCTTCTATATTCACTGGTTCGAGTATTGGGTTTCTCTCTGTCCTAGCACACACCGTGCCTCGTCAGAATCATGACTCCAATTTTTTTTTAGATTAGGGTTACTTAACTTGCTATCCTAGTATATGAATCCCATGGCAAGCCTGGAATGCCATTTCCTATCCTGGTTAGGTGTCAGTTAGGAAATTTTACTCTCAGGTTCTCTGTTTACCCAAACTATTCAACGAAAGACACGCCACTGTAATTTCTCTCGTTTGAAGGTTACCCATGTAATTAGTTGTCAGACAGATCCTTAACACAAGACTTCCATCCTATGAGAATATATCCTAAGGATGGTTGTGTTTATTCTGTTCACGTGCATTTGCTTATGAATCTGAATGAATTTTCAAAAGAGCATGCACGACTACGACTCTCGTCTCTGTACTGTCTCTGCATCCCCTCCCTTAGTTAACAAATTCACAAGGGTGTGAGATAGATTTATTGTTATTGCTTAAAGGCCCCAAAAATACCATCTTTACATTTTATATTTGAATTAAATGTTGGTTTATGTTTGTCGTGTGACGTAAATATATATATATATATATTCAGCATTCGAATAATCATTCGTTGTGAAATTTCCTTTGGTTATTTACTGGTCCTTAATGCTAATGGTGGGCCTCTCTAATTTTTGCGAGGGTGCCCACTAGGAATATTTTGGGCCCCTTCTCCCTTCTCAGTCTGACAGGCACGTGGTTCGTTGCAACGGTGAAGGGTGTTGAACTCCTCTAACTACATATAAGTAATTACTTCAACTATTCTTTCTTATTACTAACTTAATCCTCTTATCAAGATTTTAATGATTCAATTTTGCAAAGTACAGGGTTTTAAATCACACGAAGTTATGAAGTACAACTCTTGTCACCCGTATAAGAGGTATTCGGGTTCCATTTTTCCTTTTCCAAGAAGTTTAGGTGTTCAGGGTAGAAGAAAGGTGTAACCCTTTGTGGTAGAGATCATTCATTTTCCACTATTTATTATCTCTGTCAATAAATTGTTTCATGGTTCAATATGAGAGCTAACTGTAAAACTAAGGGTTTGACAAAGAGGCTTAGTCAGATTTCTTTACCGGCCCCTAAATCATCATTTGAAATGGAAAAAGAAGTTTAAATTCTTTTTCTATATTGGAATTAATTGATATTATCAATAGCATGAAGTTTATTCATTCGTTCCTGTAACTCTACCTTGAATTTTTATCATTGTAGGCCCTTAGAAAAAATAATGGTACTCAAAGTGTAACCCTTTACATTTACAATTGTACTTTTCAGTCTAATCTTGTAATAATTAGACAGATCACTTATTTCATTTCAAATTTCCCCTACTTTTGTATATACGAACTATCTGAAGTTATTTTATCTCAGATCATAAACGGATTGCCCGGATCCACGCATTGGGTAATTGTACAGGCCTGACTCTATTAGTATATCAAGTATATTGAAAGACGCCGGCTTTGTTAATTATATCTAGACTATTTTCTTTATTCATATGTGATCACATATAAATATATTGGTCGTTTTGGTTATCCTGTGGGTATTTTAGTAACGGACAGGTTCTCTCGTCTACAACTCTGGAAAATTTAAAGCACTTTATAGTGTTACAATGCCTTTCTAGACGACCCATGGTATCATTTGTCAGGAAGGAAAGACATATAAAATCAAACTGTTTCATATATTTCCTACCATTTCCTAATTCTCCTATTATTGCAATTGAAAG
>JASDQU010241523.1:0-13824 GCA_032191745.1 Picea mariana
TTAGACAAAATTTTTGACCCCTCCCACCCCTTCTCAGTTCACCCATCCTCATGGCCCATACCTGTAGCCAAGACCTGGAAGCTCGCTTCAACACCATGCAATCCGGTTTCCTAGAAACCCAAAAAGAAGTAAAACAACTTCGTGCTATTGTTGCCTCCATCGATTCGTCCATCAATGCTACCATAAATACAACCATGCAGTCCTCAATGGAGGAAGTAAGACAAGAACTTACCACCCATCTTGAATATGTCTTTGCAACACTCTGCACCAAACTGAAGATCCCTACCAATGACCATTTCTCTGAAGCACATCCAAAGAATGAAGGCGACACTTCCTCCCATTCCCACACCTTTCAGTCCCATCACTTTCAACGTGACATATGCCTTCCGCGGGTGGATGTGACCAAATTTGATGGCTCAGACCCCACTAGTTGGGTAACCCAAATGGAACATTATTTCTCTTTATATGGCATTACCGATGACTTGGCCAAACTCTGGTATGGTGTTCTCCATCTAGATCAAGAATGTTGGCAATGGTGGAAATGGAGAAAAACTTACCATCAAGGGTATATTGCTTGGACCCAATTTGTGACTGAGCTTTATGAACGCTTTGATATGGACACCAACCATTTGGGTCATTTGACAAAGTTGAAGCAATCTAGAATAGTAGAAGACTTCATAGCTACCTTTGAATGCCTGGCTTTTCGAATAGAGGGCACGACTGATGATTTCTTTCAAGAGTGTTTTATTAGTGGCCTCAAGGAGGAGATTCGGGCCCATGTCCTCATGGCTCAACCCTCGACTTGGGTGGAGGCTACTAAAAGAGCTAAAGAAGCACAACAGGTGGTATCATCTCAAAACCAAAAACCTCCTTTATCCCTCACCATAAACCCGTCACTCCCACTACTCCCTCTGCCCCATTAAAAATCCAAAAATTGACCAGGGTTGAAATGGATGAATGCCAACTCAAAGGCCTTTGTTATAATTGTGATGACAAATATTTCTCGGGCCACAAGTGTAAGGAACACAAGATTTTTATGGCCATATCTGAGGACATTTCAGAAGAGGATGTTGAAACTCCTCTTATGTCTGAGTCACCTGAAATCACTGACATAACCCCTCCCTCATACCCTCCCGAAGTAGAACCCATCATTTCCCTCAATGCTCTCACTGGTTTTTCTACTCCCCAAACCCTCAAGTTAATTTGTTACAACAAGCATCGAAAGGTCATCATTCTGGTTGATAGTGGAAGCACCCATAATTTTATTCATTGTCGCATTGCCCAAGAAACTCATTGCTACATCGATGCTGCCAATAATTTCCAAATCATGATTGCCAATGGTGGTTCCATGAAATGTGGAGGGCACTGTGAAAATGTGTCTTCAAATCGGTGACTACCACCTAAAATCCCATATGTTTTCTATCAACATGGGTGGTTGTGACATTGTGTTGGGTGTCGACTAGCTAAGAACTTTCGGTCCCGTTCTCATGGATTTTAAGGCATTAAGCATGCAATTCGACCAGGAAGGCTGCTAATATAAATTCTAGGACATTACTATTGGTTCACCTAAGGTCATTAGTTCCCATCGCATGGAAAAGCTTCTCAAAAAAGGTCATTCTGGTGTCATTTCCCAACTCCATGCCATTCAAGAAACAAAAAAAAACCCGATGCCGCATGACCTCCAAGCTCTCCTTTATAAAAATCAAATGGTATTTTCCACTCCCCAAGGCCTCCCTCCTTCCCACAGTGTTCATGATCATTCCATTCCCCTTGTACCCGTAAGCCTTCCTCCAAATATCTGTCCATATCACCACCCCTTCTCACAAAAAAATGAAATTGAGAAAATGGTCCAGGAACTCCTTAATGCAGGCGTTATCCACCCTAGTACGAGCCCTTACTCTTCTCCTGTAGTCTTGGTCCTAAAGAAAGAAGGTTCTTGGAGAATGTGTCTTGACTTCTATGCCCTCAACAAATTGACCATTAAAGATAGATTTCCCATTCCTGTCATTGATGACCTTCTGGATGAATTGAGTGGCACCCAATTCTTTACTAAACTTGATCTTTGCTCAGGCTATCACCAGATACGTATGAAAGAGCCAGACATTCCCAAGACAGCCTTTCGCACTCATGAGGCCCACTATGATTTTTTGGTCATACCTTTTGGCTTGTGTAATGCTCCCTCCACCTTCCAAAGCCTCATGAATCATGTCTTCCATCCATTTCTCCGTCATTTTTTCTTAGTTTTCTTTGATGATATGCTCATCTATAGCAAAACCTAAACCAACCATCTTACTCATGTGGATCAAGTTCTCCATCTCCTCTCCCAGCACCAACTTTTCCTGAAATAGTCTAAATGTGCTTTTGGTGCCTCAGAAGTAGAATACTTGGGTCATCTGGTTGGCAAGGATGGCGTCAAGGTGGATCCGAAAAAGATTGAAGCTATGCAAGATTGGCTGCACCCAAAGACTCTCAAAATATTGCATGGATTTCTGTGCTTAACAGGGTATTATTGCAAGTTTGTTAAGAACTATGGAAAGATTGCAACACCTCTCACTGCTCTCCTAAAAAAGAACTCTATCACTTGGACTCCAACCATTTCTCAAGGTTTTCAAACCTTGAAGAAGGCCATGTGCACCACTCTGGTTCTTCCCCTTCCTAGTTTCACAAAGACCTTTGTGTTGGAATGTGATGCCTCAGGGAAAGGAATCAACGTTGTCCTTATGCAAGAGGGTCGACCTTTGGCCTTCACCAGCAAGAAACTATTTGAAAGGAATCTAGGCAAACCCATTTATGAAAAGGAAATGTTGGCTATTCTGCATGTCGTTGAGCTATGGCGCCCTTATTTCTTGGGACAATGCTTCCAACTCAAGACTTACCATCAAAGCCTCAAGTACTTTCTGGAACAATGCATTTCCTCACAGAAGCAACAAAAATGGGCGACTAAGCTCTTTGGTTATGATTATGAGATCATTTACAAGAAGGGAAAAGACAATGTAGTGGTGGATGCACTGTCCCAAAAATTTGAAGAAGAAGGATCCCTTTTTTCTCTTTCCTTCATTGTACCCGATTGGCTCCAATTTGTGCGACAGGAATGGCTTCAATACCCCAAAAGTTCACATCTAATCTAACAATTGCAGAGCAAGGCTCCGGCTCCCCCAGGGTACTCTTTTCTATAGGATGAGCTTTGATACAAAGGCTATTTGTATTTAAGTAAACAATCAAAGATTAAATCCATGGTACCTTCTGAGCTTCATGCTACACCCACAACGGGGCACTCAGGGTTCACCAAAACATATGACCGAGTAAAACAGTCTTTCTTCTGGGATGGTATGAAATAGGACATCCAAAATTTGGTAGCTGAATGTGAGGTGTGTCAACTCAACAAGGGAGAAACAGTCAAATCTCCCGGCACACTACAACCGCTTCCGATTCCACTGGCTATTTGGAAGGATATCTCTATGGACTTTATTACCGGGCTACCCAAATCAAGGAATAAATCAGTCATAATGGTGGTTGTGGGTCGCCTTTCCAAGTATTCTCATTTCTGCACTCTTCAACACCCATTTACTGCATCCACGGTGGCTCAACTTTTCATGGACTAGGTCTTGAAGCTTCATGGCATGCCGCACTCTATTGTTTCTGATCGTGACCCAACTTTCACAAGTAATTTTTTGCAAGAACTGTTTAATCTCTAGGGCACCCAATTGCATCTCAACATAGCTTATCATCCCCAGATTGATGGTCAAATAGAGATTGTCAACAAGTGTTTGGAAACATATCTGAGGTGTTTTGCTTCTGAAAAGAAACATCAATGGGTTCAATGGCTACCCCTAACCGAATGGTGGTACAACACTTCCTACCATATAGCTACTCGCGTGACTCCTTTTGAAGCAGTATATGGACAGAATCCACCTTTAGTTCTCTCATACTTACTGGGTACCTCGAAGGTCCAGGCGGTTGACCAAACACTTACATTTTGAGAGGATATTATTCATACCCTTAAAGAGAAGTTGGTCATGGAACAAAATCACATGAAGCAACAAGCAGATCAAGGTCACTCTGAACATCAATTTGCAAAAGGGGATCAGGTGTTTCCGTGACTTCAACCATACAAGCAAAATTCCCTCAAGGCCGAGCATTGTCAGAAGCTAGTGCCCAAATTTTATGTTCCTTATACAGTTCTCAAATGTGTGGGACAAGTCGCATATTAGTTAGCTCTGCCCAGTCAATCGAAGATACATCCAGTTTTCCATGTTTCATGCTTAAAGAAGGTGATTGGAACTCAGTGCCAAATTCAAACCAACCTTCCTGAGTTGGATGAAGAAAGATCCATTTGCCTACAGCCAGAAGCAGTTTTGGACTAGCGTGAGTGTCGCGTGCGTCAGTGAACCATCAAGAAAGTGCTAGTCCAGTGGAAACATATGAATCCAGCAGATGCCACTTGGGAACCAACTACCATTCTGCAGTAGTTTCCTCATCTCAAGCCTTGAGGACAAGGTTGTTTTTAAGGGGGCAGACATGTTAGGGTCCTAACCCACACATAGGTAGATTAATATATTCGGATGTAATAAAGGTCAATATTAATAAGGAATTTCAATAAAATAGAATAAGGCGGATGTAAGAAGACCTAATAGAAGCTTTCGCTTCTAAAAGGATATTCCTCTAGATGCTTCTCTTGATAGACATTTTGTATAAATAAGGGTCAAGGGTGTTAGCAACAATTCTTGTCTTGGGCCTGAGAGCATCTAGAGCTGCAGGTTGCACGAAGAATGCCCAAGCATAGCACGTAAAGCCCCATTTCAGGCTAAAAATCAAGTGAGCGGGCGAAATTACGTTGTCAACGGCCTAGATTCATCTATAAAAGAAGATCGACGGTCGGCAGGAAATAATGGTTAACGAAGTTGCACCGAGGTTAGCACAATGGATAGCGCCCATATTATGTGCAGGGAAAGATAGCAGTCGTCCATCTAGAAGACGCGTGGCGTGGGATCTAGTCGCGTCAACATTTCAACATTCAGGGATTCAAAGGGTGAAGGTTCCTTGTTTTCCTATGTCTCGAAACCCCAAACCCCGAAAGCACCAAAGGTGCCCAAAGTTGGGCCCGCTGTATTATGAGGCAATCTTAGTCATCCACCTGTAAGAGACACCTGGCGCGCGATTAGGTTCCTCGCCATTTCGCCCATCACGATTCCAAGGCTCAAGGTACAACATCGTCGGGAGATTTCAGAACCGTCAGATCTAAAGGGATGTGTGGCGCCAGATTAAGCCTTCTTGGTGTTTTGCTCATCACAATTTCAAGAAGCAGGGATCAAACCCTTCCTATTCGTGAACATCGAAAGTGCCTTTGAGANCAGTCATAGAGAGGCCCATCATGACCTCCAGTTTCCATTGAGCCTGACCTCGATCCTGGCCTGTGCTTGGAGAAAATGAAGGAAAGAAGGGGTGGTTTAAACCTCTCCTCATTCATTAAGTGTGAGGTATGGAGGGTCTGGCAAGCGGTCTGCTCGAGGGGATCCTGTGTACCCATTTTTCCAGAGAAGTCATGCTAAGTTCTGAACTAGGCGAAGGAGGTTTGCACATGCTAGCTCAGTTTTTAATGGTTCAGCTACTCCCCTTACAGGAGCCATGCACAGTTAAAGTGGCATTTGAAGAAGGATATCAGTACGAGTTTGACTGAAGGGACACCAAGCCTTGGGTGACTGGGCACGCCTCTGTTAGGTGAATTTCTCTGAGTATATAAACTGAGTCTTTGTATTTTGTAAAGTATCGATGGTTGAGCAAGGCTCCCAATTGTAAATTTTTGATGAAGCACTGGTCGCTCTGGTTAATGTACAAGGAATTTCTGACTTCTTACTTTATGGATGTCATCTTCTTTTCCATCTCTTTGTTTACTGTGTTAGAACAACTCAGAATTGGAGGATCCAATCGAGTTGTAGCTATTATAGGATGATGTAGGTTGGATCACTGTAATAGCTACATTGTTTCTAATCGGTTCCTGTGATTTTTTCAGTGTTGAAACGACTTGGAATTGAAGGATTCATTCAAGTCACCCCTCAGCTCCTAGAAGCTTTGGATCAAGAGTATCTTAGCTTCTGAGTTTTTCACCCTCAATCCTCCGAAGGCTTGTCGCCCGAGGTAGTCTTGCTCGCCCTTCTCACAAGTCTTCCATCTATCACCCTTTAATCCATTTACTAACAAAAGTTGGATCAAGACCTCCCTTGCTTTCTACATACCAGGCCCAGTTTCCTGAGTTAAATCTATATTTTCTTGAGTCTTTACCCATCCGATCACCCCATTAAACAAATCGTGACATAAAACCGATGGGTGTTGGTCTCTGCTCCTGCAAGCAATCTAGGAGTGACTTCTGACTCTAACATTTCTGGCGCCGTTGCTGGGGACGAAGTTGAAAATTTTCCCTGGGATGGAATGACAATGATTAACTGATTCTGAAGGTGCACTAGATATCAAAATTATCAAGATTGCTACTGTGCATCTGGCGACTCCACTGTGGCGACTCCATTGTTTCCACTTCACTATTTCATCTATGGCTACTGTTGGCACACCTGAAAGATAACCCAAAGGAGCTTTCTCGAGAAGGTTTCAGTGGCTACTTTCTTAGCCTGAGAAGCTTCCTGGGGTAACGACAACGTTAAGATCTGGCCTTTGATGGTGAATAAGGACCAGGCACATTTGAAGCTGCGCATATTTCACCTGGCGACTCCATGATTCGAGGATAGATTGGTGACACCACTGGTTTGATATGGAGAAAATTCTGGCTCAAAGGTTTTCTTTCTGTGACTTTTCTCAGATAGTTGGTTTTCCTAATGCACTTCCTGATAGAGACATATGGGAAAATTTCCTCCCTGAATTTCATGCAAAGAGTTGGGAGGTACCAGCTGAGCATTTACTGGACTTTCATGAGGTTATTCATCAACTTAATGTCATGCATGAAGATGTCCAGATTAATCTCTTCAGGTATTCATTGAAGGGAGCTGCTCTTGAATGGTGTCGGTCTCTTCCCGATGCAAGCATCCACTCTTTAATAGGTTTTCATACAGCTTTCAATTCATTTTGTAAAGATTATTTTCCAATTGATTGTTTGTATGAAAATTGTTGTGAGGATTTTTATTCGCTTCATGAAGCCTCTGTTGGCCCTGAAGACTAGGTCCATGATGAATCTTTTACTGTGGAGGAAAGCATTTGCCAGGAAAATATAGGGGTGTTGAATGATATTAATTGTGTTATCCCTAGAACGGAAGCATCAGACATTATATTAGACGCCTCTATTCTTTTATATATTCATAACGATCAACATGCCTCTTGTGGAAATTGTGAGTTTATAGAGCAAATGTGGTCCATGGTAGATGACTCACCTAGATATCGGGTTGAAGCAGATGTTCCTAGCATCTCTGCTCATGATGACGAAGACCCTCTCTTTTTAAAAGAGGGGTTAGTTATGGAAGAGAATTCTTCTCTTTTCCTCCAGGGGGTTTCTCATGATATATTTTTACCTGGGATTAAAGAGAAAAATATTATGTATGAGCAGCCAGAACCAGCAGGTCCCACTATCCCTAAAACGAAAATTTTTACGGGATCACTGTTCTGGAGGAGGATCATATCAATGAAAGACACCCACTTTTTGATGTATATTATAGTGATGATAATCAACAATCTTATCCCACATTTGATCACTATAAAGATACTGAAGAGCCAGTCAGCAAGGAGAACCACCCCATGGTCCCTATTTATGATGAATATGAATCAGACCTGGGGGAGAGCCAAGAAGAAGAGCAGAAAAGAACCAGTGGAACAGGTGACTTCTTGCCCAGAGCCAACCCATTCACCTATTGTTGGCAGCCAATTCACATTTTCCTACTGTCTTATAAGCTGCCTACACCAGCGTTTTGCAAACCTTAATTTTTCATTGCAATTCTCAAATAAACGACACTTTTATTCTTTGCGCTATTTGCACACTTACCTTTGTTTTTGTTTCCACGACTGTAAGCGTGAAAACTTGGTCTTTTGAAGTCGCATTAAAATCATTATTGAACTGTCGTTATCATTCTTGTCGATATGCCCATTGCGTTTACATTTTACTTATCATTATACAGGTGGCAAAACCTTTTGATCTGTACTCATTTGAACACTCTTTGATTGATTATGTAGTTTCATTTCATGAGTGGTTGAGTTTGTGATACATTTGTGATTGGATTTACATGTTCTTTGATTGATCTACTTGATCATTGGTTTCATAAAAATACATTGGTGTTATGATTAAACTCTTGTTATGAATCGTTCTATACAACGCATGTCACATAGTCAAACCCTTGGTATTGGTTTCGATTTGTGTGTTTGGTTTTAAAACTATGGCATAACTTTTGATCTCACGAATGGTTTATCCACTTACCAAAGGTTTCGATTGATTGATTGAAGTGGCACAGTTGTAACACATATGCATTGTGATTTGAATAGTTGAAAGCGTCGGCGGTTGTACCATGCTAATGACTATTCTGCATGGACAGAAATAGCTCCACCACCTTCGCACGATGTCATTAATCTTCACCCTATCCCTGTTTCACCTCTGCTAGAATCGGGTAAGCCTGTGAGTGTTCTGCTCCTGTGTGTGTTGCTTTCAAACCCTGGCTCGTTCACATCACTTACCGTGTGCTCTTCTCCATGGCACCGGTGGTGCGAATTGAGCCGAATGGTAGTTAAACCCTGCTACTGTTCGATAATGCTCGAAAATATTTACAAGATAATGGTTGGCTCATGTTTGTACAGAGGTTTGAGGGTTTTAATTTGTTTTTTGCATAGTAGTTCACCCTTACCTTTGATGGGTGTAGGGCCAAAATTGGTGACATTCAGATCGAAATCAGTGAAGAGTTCATTAGCTCTGCCACAGGATTAGCAGCCACGAGCCAGCGATGGTTTAAAAACTCTAAAGTTGAGTAGGTGCCATGGCCGTTATTGTTCGTCTCACGAAAGGTCATATCCTGTGACACAGGTATGCCTATTTCCATGTTTAAACCAAGGTGTCATGATATTTTGATAGTGGTTAAACAATTCGTGACCTGTGAGGGTTGGTATGGACTGGTTTTTCTTTATCACCTTCGACTGTTAATGAATTTCATGGGTTATCCATTGAATATGCCATTTTATTTCGAGTGTAGTCTTTATAAAATGGATAAGAGGTTTAAATGAGAGAAGGCTGATAGTAGCTTGTTTCACCATGGCATGATCAGACTCATCGTCATTCATCATCTAAACCTCCACGGCGATAGTTGGCAAGCTTTTCTCTCTCGGAATGGTTTTGTTGATTCAGAGTCTATCCAAGTTGATAAGTCTGTGGTTAGTGAAACTAAGGTTGGGCCACCCGTGCCTTTTCATGCCCTTCTACCCTCTCCCAAACCCTCGGTCAGCTCTGATATCAACCTACCCGACATTATAATAGACAAGGTTGAGGCTGTAAAAATGCTTGTGAGCAAGAAGGTTAAGGGTAACCCTACTGTCGATGACAAAGGTAAAAAGAATGCTCGACTTATATCGAGACTTGCCCAGAATAAACCTAAACTCAGTGTTGATCAAAAGCCCATAGTCCTCAGTGAAGATTTAGACTCTGATGTCGAGCGCTTCCAAGTTAGTGAGTACCCTTATTCCCAAGGTCTGTGCTCCGAGCCACCCTATGATTCTGTTTCTAATTTTCCCTGGTGCTTAAAGAAAAATTCTAGTTACCCAGGGATCAAGCTACCTAATGAAACCCTCGGTGATCTAACCAAACCCTCATGTACAATTTTGAATCCCGGACAGTCGTCATGCGACCAATGTAATGTGTGGCTAGAACGCTACTATACCGACGTCCCCTTATTACAATCGAAAATCAAATCTTTGGAAAACCAAGTTATAGTTATGACTAGCCAAAGGGACAAACTTCAAGCTAATGAAAAGAAGCAGAAAACCACTGGTTCCATCGTATTTAGGAATGTCGAATCGGCTACAGCCTTCATCAATTCCAAACTATTATGACCAAGTTCTCTGTTGATTATCCATGTATGAATTTCGATATCAATTTTGTTTTATCAATTGCTTGGATTAATATAATGAGTCGGTTTTCGAAGTTTTGATAAGTCAATTTAGTATTCGAAGTAATTTTGTCATGGTTTGATTATCAAAATGGTTATAAAGTCGAATATGGTTATGATTTTGGTATGCGATTTTGTCGTGCCCAGCTTAGTAGAAGTGATCGATTGGTTTTGACTTGGTGTAATTTGTTTTAGAAAATTTCTGTTAATTTGCATTAATGTGATCAATGAAGTTTGCTTTAGCTTGGATTTTGTTTGCATCTGACCTGTACAAGAGATTTTTATGCTAAAATCAGAGCATGATTATGTTTTGATTTGGTAGGAGTTTGTTGTGGTTGGATCATATCAGCTCTGATTTATCTTTTATGGTTTGATTTGGGAACGATTTCATAGGATTCAATTGGCTTCATAAATATGATGTAGACTATTAAATTGGAAAAATGACTCTGTTTTGTCAACATTTTCGCTTGGATTTGGATTATATCTAACCTATGCAAAAGATCTCTTCACCGAAATCATGGAACTGTGTTGATTCATAACGACTATGTCAAACTCATACTGTTCGATTCGCTTTTTTTTTTATTGGATTGCTGCATATCTTCAGTTAACACGATTGTTTTAATGAGTTGGATTCGTATAGAAAATAGACTTGATGCTGCTCTGTTGATTTTAATTTTCAAAATGAGTTTGTTAAACATAGATCGACATATGTTATCTCTATTGAATTCATACGAGAAAATTTACTTAATAGTTGGTTTTGAAATGAATTCAAGTAATGATTTCGTTGAAAGTCAACCGATTTTGTCTACCCCCAATTGGCAATAACAAACATTGGATGATTCCCACAGATCCTATTATCAACCAATTAATTCCATTATGATTTCGTTTGTGATAATTTACACACCAGTTTTGATTTGATTCGCTAATGGCATGGATTGTTTGTTTATGTTAATACAGTTATATCAATTTGAAAATGATCCTGTTGTTTTCATATAGATTCGATCGTTTTTCCTGTTGATCGATGAGGCAGGATAAATGATTGCCTATGATTTGTTTAACTACATCGATTTCAATTTGATATGAAAATGTTTTCATTACTGTTCGATACGATTTTGTATACCTGAATTGGTAACGAATTAAACAGAGCGTACCCATCTCTGTTATCATTTGGTTGAATACGATTTAGTGTGTTCGATTTGCATACAAGTGTCGATTTCCATGATCCTTTTAGCAATCAAATATTTTTATAGCTTGAATATGTTTTTTAAGATTTGAATTGATTTTTAATACGATTCTGTGTTTGATTTAGACCAGCTACAGAATCGTAAGATTCTGTAGCTAGTATTTGGAATTATATTTTTATCAATTTCATCAGCAAAATATCCTCCTAACTTGTCCATTTTGGACCTCTTGCAGGTACATTCGAATTGCAATGGACATGTTGTGGCAGTCTAGGAGATATTTCTATGATATAGTTTTATTTTTAAGTTGTTAGTTTGAGTTAGAGATAGAAACTTGGGATATTTTCCTAGATTTGTGTAAACAGTTTTGATAACTTCCACAGGGATATTTTACCCTGTGGGAGGTCTTTAAATACTTATTATTTTTTGTAATAAGGAGCATCCTGACTTGTGGGAAAACCAGGCTATGGATTTATGATACAAACTGAGACGGGAGTTGATGTCTTGTAACATCTTTTGCTTTTAATATATCAAACTTTTGTTTCAAGTTTATGCATGTCAGTTTGCAGTTGATTATAGACTACTTTAGCTATCATAATCTATTGCAGGATGATATGATTTGATTAATGTGTTATCCATATCTGATTTCTTTCATGATTTTAAAAGTACAACAATTACTTTGTTTCAGTTAATGAATCACGGATTTCTCTTCTTCGTTAATTGAATCATTTTGTATAGATCTTTGCATACATATTTATCTAACTGTGAAGATTTATAAATTATAAGATTGCTGTAATTTTTATGTTTTGTTTGTCCTGCAATCATATTTAAAGAGCACTACATATTTCCATTTACGAGAATCTCTTGGAGAATCCAGTGTGGGTTTCCTCCCTCCGATTAGCTAAGACAGTCATTACATTCAGGACAAACCTAGAGCGTTTCTCCAAGTCAGTTTGTTATTTATTTGATAGTTTATTTTTTAGTATACTTTAAATAGTTTAGTTAGATATATGTGTAGTTTAGATTTGTAGTTAGAGTTAGTATATTAGCTGTTTAGTTTAGTTAGTTTTTATTTTATTTCTTTTTCATAAAATCGTAAAAATCAAAAAACAATAGCTCTCGCTGTCTTAGGACAGAATACAAATGAGTTTTTCAGGTTTCCCTTCAAACAACAACCACATCAACCGACGATCCATGGATCACAGTTGAGCCAACAACCCCTCATCCTATAGGTGGTGACATACAAGAGATTGTCCGTCAATCTCTTATAAGAACTCATAGTGCCTTAGCCCATTTGAGGCAACTTAAGCATTCGTTGGACCAACCTTTGGATTTCTCTAATATCAGAGAACAATTAGGAGGCACTAATATCACTGTGAATCCAACAGATCCAAACCTAAATCCTACTGCAGGAGGATCTGGGATACCTCCTTCACCACCTCCATCATCTCCTTCCTCTTTTGGAGGAGGTTCTTTTGACGAAGGCAGTTCCCCTTGTCATCCTTCCACACTGACTACACCAATGGCAAACCGGAACAATCCTGCTAGACCTTGGCTTGACCAGGATGTTGTAGCTATACCTAGAGCTCAACATCCTTTACCTAAACATCCAGAGAAATGGCTTCCCAAGTTTGACCCTGACTCAAAACAGATCGCTGAAGATCACATTAAAAAGTTTATGTTAGCCATAAGACTCCACAATGTCGAACATGAAGACATTGTCTATAGGTTGTTCCCCTATACTTTCGAGGGAAATGCATCTACATGGTACTTTGCCCAGCAACGTCCCCATACCATCATGTCTTGGGAAAGGTTTGAGTCATGCTTTTTGGAAAAGTTCAGAGACGGTAAGCCTTTGGAAGTCCTAGTCATGGACCTTTCTAGCTTAAGAATGAACCCAAAAGAAAAAGTTAAAGACTTTAATAAAAGATTCTTAACACTTAAAAACTGAATCCCTACGGATTCCATGCCCGCCGAGAATCTTATAATAGCGTACTACACTAAATCTTTGCATCAAAGTATAACTATTTGGGTCAAACGATCTAAGAAAGCCACGCTGTTAGAAGCCTTCGAAGAGGCCAGCCAGATTGAAAAAGACATACTTAATATTAAAGACTCTACCAACAATGAAACAGAGACTAGTTCTTCTTCCAAAAAAAAGATCGAAATCCTCCCCAGACCGACTCAAAATAAAACACAACCTAAAAACTCTGATTTAGAAAACTTAACTAAAGTTGTTCAAAAATTGTCAAATCAAGTTATAGACTTAAAAAGGACGACCGAAGAAGCTTCTTCAAGCAAAGGGCCTTACAAACCCCCGTTCCAGAATCCTTTTCCCACCAACCAACCTAATCCAACCACTGAAGGCCTTAATCTAGAAAGTCTGCAGTGCGCCCTTCAAACAATTCTAGAAGCTCAAGATAACTTGATGCCTCCTAAGATTCCCGAGGAGGTAATTGAACAAGAGACAGTTCAAGAAGAGGAGTCTTCTCCAAATATTTTTGGACACTTCTCGGATATCATCTTTCAAGCTAACTTCGAGACAGTACATCCCTATAATACCA